>OY997262.1:449643072-449840584 GCA_963921465.1 Triticum timopheevii
GGGTCTACCACTAATGCCAACTGGCCCGATTGTCAATCCGAGGGGGGGGGGGGGGTGATCCTCCCTGCTCCACACGATAGGCTGCTCTGACCAGCGTAAGTAACGTGGCACGGCCGGTTCAACAGAGTTCACCGCTCGCTTGTGAAGTTTCCGGTCGCGCTTATCCAAGCTAGTTGTGAAAACGTGATACTGCCCATTGTTCAACTGTTTTGGCTAGCTCTGATAACCCGACTGTTGTTGCTGCTGCTGTTGGTTATAACCCCCTTGACCGCTCTGATTATTCTGGTTACTATTACCGCCCTGATTGAAACCTGAACCAGAAGCTCCATCGTGACCCGGCCCATGGAAACCGGATCCTGAGCCACCACCTGACCCACGGTCATACCGGAAGGCATTAGAGTTTTTAAATTCCAGCATAATGTAGCAATCCTTCCAAAGGTGGTTAGCCGGCGTCTCCTTCGTCCCGTGCTTTGGGTAAGGCTGATTCAACAAATAGTTTAAGCGATCCGGGTTAGGATTTGGAGCCCCATTACGATTTGCCGCTTTACCTCTGCGCCGCTGACCCTTGTCCTGCGCATTAGTGTTAGCCACAAAGTCCATGCTGCCATCCGCTTTACGCTTGCCTCCGTTTCCATGGCCCCCGGGTTTGTATTGATGCCCCTTGAAGTTGCTATTCTTCTTTCCCTTCCCTGCTTCGTCATCGTCAGTGTCGGGATCCTTGGTACTATCAGAATCAGCATACTTCACTAAAGCGGCCATGAGAGTTCCCATGTCATTACAGAACCGCTTCATACGCCCCAACTTCAACTTTAAAGGCTTAAACCGGCAGTTGCCCTCCAGGGTTAAGATCGCCGAGTCAGCATTGATCCTGTCAGATGAGTGCAAGACTTCCGAAACACGGCGTACCCAATGGGTTGTTGATTCTCCATCCTCCTGAACACAAGCCGCCAAGTCTACATGTATCTTTGAAATTCTGGATAAACCGGGCCCACAGCTGGGCCCATGAACTGATAGAATTAGGCGGCAGGCTTTTCAACCAAGTACGGGCCGTGCCTTCAAGCGTCATGGTGAAGTACTTTGCACACGCGGTCTCATCCACATCCAGCATCTCCATGGCCATCTCATAACTCTCTACCCACGCTTCTGGAGATAAATCAGCGGTGTAATTCGGCACCTTGCGCGGACCCTTGAAGTCTTTGGGCAGGCGTACATTGCGTGAAGCGGGGACTAAACAGGGCACTCCTAAGCTAGATGCGACCCCTGGCCCGGCTGAGGTGGTAGGACGAACTGGTGTAAGCTGATCCGCCTCGTTCTGTGCTGCTAACTCGGCCTCCCTTCGTGCCCGGGCCCGGTCCACGACATCCTGAGCATCGCGAACACCCCCTGTCGGGTTATTGCCATGGGCCGCTTCACGGCCCCGCGCATTGCTTGATATGGCCGGTTCATCCAGGCACCTACTATAGCTCCGGCTTGGACGAGGTGTGGAATGAATCCGATCGCGGCTGTATGAATATGCCTCCTGTTGAATCAAAGCGGTCCGGAGAAGTTCCTTAACCCGGTGCGTTTCTATTGCTTGTGGAGAGTCTCCTTCGACCGGGATAGCTTCTAATCGCGCAGCAGCTGCGACAAGATTGTCCATAGGATTAGAATAATGACCCGGAGGTGTCTGGACTGGCGGAGGAATCACAATGTTCTGTCGAGGAGGTTCCATCAGGCGGGGTTGGACCGTCGCTCCTGGCCCTGGTGCCTCAACCCGGTTTACCTCCTGGTGCCCCGGCGGATTGCTGGTTCCGGCCCTCGGAGTGTGAAAGAGATTTCGAGGGTCGAACCCTAACGGCAAGCGTGATCTGTGCTTCCGCTTCAAGACCTCCTGTGACGCGTTTTGGTCGAGCATGAGCTTATAGGCCTGGGCGTCCAAAGCGGCCCGCTCTGCGGCCATCCTGTCCTTCTCTGCTGCCAGGTCGGCTTTGGCCTGCACAATCTGCTCTCTCACCTTTGCAACCTCCGCATCATGGGCCTCCTGATCCGCTGGATTGGCCTCTGCCATAAGTACCGCTAGTGCGTCAAACAGGTCAGACAGAACTTGAACCGGTGGGCGCACAAGGCCTCCTGCCCCTGCTGCCACTACCGCTGCTGACCCGGAGAGCATTGCTGCTGCGGTCGAAGAGTGATTCGCCGCCTGCGTACCGGCCATGAATATTCCAACCCGGTTGATCTGATCTGGGGGGTCCGGAATACTGTCGCCATCGGAACAGCCCCTAATCTGGTCGTCTTGCAACTGGTACAATGATTCGGTCTCTCCGGTTGAGGACTCGTCGCCGGAATAGACGACGGTCTCACTACCGCATTCTGACTCGTCCTCATGCTCTCCTCCGTGGATGACTCCGACGAAGGCACGCTTCACGGCCGGTTGAACTTGGGTAGATCTCGCACGCTGAGCCGTCTCGACGAGGTCGGTGCAGATGTCCGGCTCAGGCCCAGGCTCACCGATCTTGCCGATGAAAATGTGTATGCCACCAAAGGGGACCCGGTATCCGTACTCGATCGAGCTGGCTTCGGGACCCCATCCTGAATCGTCGATGTAGAGCTTGCCGCGATGACTCTTAGTCATCCGGCCCACAGCATAGCCTTCGAGTCCTTTGAGCTTGGCCTCCAAGATCATCAAACCGTCGTGCGATATCCCCACGGTGGGCGCCAACTGTCGTGGATTTGTCACGGCAGATGTCCTAGTGAAAGGACTTAGTCGTGGAGCCATCGCTACGGGTTAACTTGAAGGGTTTAAAGCGGACACAAAGACACAAGGGTTTATACTAGTTCGGCCCCTTCGATGAAGGTAAAAGCCTACGTCTAGTTGTGATAGAATTGATGTGGTCTCGATGGCTAGGGAGCAAACAAGCTTCGCCTAGGCTCGAGTTGTTGTTGTCAGTCTTTGAACCGCCGCCGGGTCGTCCCCTTATATACACGGGTGACGCCCGTCGGTCCACAGAGTCCCACACCGGTTCATACTTGTGTCCCGGTTGGTCTCTTTCTATTCCTAACTCATAGTGCAAGTTTACATATCAAGCCGGTTTATGGCTACAGGTTCTAAACCGACTACAGGCCTTGGGCCTTCATCTGCTTATACTACTAATGAAGTTAACCCGGCCCAGGTAGGCCGGTTCACGCCCAGTGGTAATATCCCCAACAGGTGGGGTACCGCGTTTGGTTAGCGACGGGGATTTCGTTAACGATGATTTTCGTTAACAGATGTTTTAGGCAATGGCATGGTGGGTAATTAAAGCGTAAAACGTGTTTAGTATGCTGGAGGGATGTAGACCATCAGATTGCAGGTTTCGATGGATAGGATGATCTGGTTCTCCACCCTCTCTTTCTTTTATAGAGGTAGTAGATAAAAGATGCAAAACATTATCTAAATAACAGCAAGCAAATCCAACTAAAAGAAAATGACACTCCAAGCAAAACACATATCATGCGACGAATAAAAATATAGTCCCTAGTGAGGTTACCCAAAACTTGAAAACTTCAATCACACAAAACTTCGCAAAACTTTGTGAGATCGGTTAGTATGATAAAGAGCACATCATTCACTTTGGTAACAAGATCCATAATTGTTCTCATACAATGACTACTGTACTCTATCATTTCCACAATTTATATTGACAACTATAAGCCATAGAAACCATAAAACAAGCAAACTATGCATTGAAAACAGAATCTGTCAGAAACAGAACAGTCTGTAATGATCTGAATTGTTCTCATACTTATGCAACTCTGAAAATTCTAAAAAATGAGGACAACGTGGGCAATTTGTATATAAAGCATGTGTATAAATTTCAGATCAAGTGCACGTTCCAGTGAATTTTAACAATTCTGATACTGGGCGTAAAAGTTTCTGTTTTTTCATAGAATCAAATCAACTATCATCCACAATATCCCAAAGAATTTACTTGGCGATTTATTGAAAAAAGCAATAAAACATGATTACTACAGTAGCTTAATCATGTGAACACACAAAAACAGTACGTAAAAGTGTTGGGTTGTCTCCCAACAAATGCTTTTCTTTTATGCCTTTTAAGCTAGGCATGATGATTTCAATGATGCTCACGTAGAAGAAAAGAATTAAAACATAAATAGAGCATCATGAATCACAAGTTCCTTTCTCATAATAATTTTCAGTAGCATCATGAATGGATCATCAATATAACTATCACAGAAAGCATCTCTTTCATGATCCACAAGCATAGTATTTTTATTCTCATTCATAATAGTGGGAGTATCATATGAAACTCGAATACTATAAATTGTTTCCACTTTAAAAGAGTAATGTTCAGTAAAGGATATTCAGAATTATAACAATCATTATTACTACTTCTTATAACATAAGTATCATCACAATAATCATCATAAGTAGCAACTTTGTTCTCATCATAGTCAATTGAAACCTCTTCTGAAATGTGGAATCATTTTACTAAATAAATCCATGACCTCTCCAAATCCCCTTTTATCATTATAATAAAATTCAACACCCTCCAAAATAGTGGGATAATTATTATCTAAAGTTGACACTCTTCAAAACCCACTTTCATAAATAATGCAATCATCATAAATAGGAGGCATGCAATCATCATAGCAAATTTGATCATTCAAAGTAGGGGGACTAAAAAGATCATCTTCATTAAGCATAGCATCCCAAAGCTTGGGACAAGCATTAATTGCTGCAATTAAATTCTCAAACATGTCATTCTCATCAAACATAGCAACCCCAAGCTTGTGGCTTGGCATATCATAAGCATAATCACTCTCGTCATTAATAGTATTAATAGCACCAATAGTATAACAATTATTATCATCATAATTTTCCAAGTTGGTGCCAAAAAGATTTTCAAGATTATAAGAAGTATCAGTATCATCCCAATCATAATCATCACAACAAGCAATAGGCATAACAAAATCATCATCAATAGTTCTTTCTAACATTGTGCCATAAGACAAAGAAGCAATATCATCATCAAGTGCATCATCTTAGACAATTATTTTTGATTCATTTTCATGAGGCACAACAATAATAAGAGAAACATAATTTGGGAGGGATACCTTTTTACCTGTACTCTTTCTTCTTCTTCTTCTTCTTCTTCTTCTTCTTCTTCACCACATCATGTGTGGGTTTAATTAATTCTTTTGAGCTTCTTATTTATGAGATTGGTTGAATAGGGAGCCCCTCCTCGTCACCTATTTCATCGTGAGAGCCAACATAAGGGAAAGTAGAAATCTTCACCCTTTCATTAGTATTCCTTTTATATTTTATTGGTTTTCCTATCTTTCTATAGTTGGCAATATAAGCATTTTCATTGCAATTTACCATGCAAAACATATGGATTTATTTCAAATTAGCTTCAACATGTTCTGTGAATATGAATGCTTCAAACCAAGCACTTTTATGTGACAATTATTCACACCCCAAGAATAAAAAAAGTTCATTATAAATTTCAAGGGTGATCAAGTTATTACAATATTTGGACATGATTCGATCATGAAAAAGCATGCATTGGAAATTAAGGTGACCAACTTTGTTGCAAAGTTCACAAGTAATAGGATAAAGAGAACATAATTTTGTAGCAAATTCATCTATCACTTTGAGCAAAAAATTAGTTCTATCATGTTTATGCTTCTTACAAAATCTATCATCCCTATAAGGCATGTATTCACAAAGTCTTTCCACTCCACAAAAACTGACATGCTTATAAGAAACATTTTTGTCATGACTAGTGCAATCATCATTAGCATTTTGGATATTCATAGAATTCATACTAATAACATTGCAATCATGTTCACCATTCAAAGATTTCATGCCAAACATTTTATTGAATTCTTCTTCTATCAATTGAGCACAATTTTCCTTTTCATCATTTTCAAGAAAGACATTATAAAGACGAACAATATGAGACCACCTAAATTCCATTTTTTGTAGTTTTCTTCTATAAACCAAACTTGTGATAAAACAAGAAACTAAAAGATTCAATTGCAAGATCTAAATATATACCTACAAGCACTCACCTCCCCGACAACGGCGCCAGAAAAGAGCTTGATGTCTACTACACAACTTATTCTCGTAGATTCGTGTTCGGCCCCCAAGCGCAGAGTTCTGTAGGACAGTAGCAATTTTCCCTCAAGTGGTGACCTAAGGTTTATCAATCCGTGGGAGGCGTAGGATGAAGACGGTCTCCCTCAAACAACCCTGCAACCAAATAACATAGAGTCCCTTGTGTCCCCAACACACCAAATACAATGGTAAATTGTATAGGTGCACTAGTTCGGCAAAGAGATTGTGATACAAGTGTAGTAATGATAGTAGACATTGATTTTTGTAATAGGAACAATAAAAAACAGCAAGGTAACAAGTAACAAAAGTGAGCACAAATGGTATTGCAATGCTTGAAAATGAGGCCTAGGTCCGTACTTTCGCTAGTGCAATCTCTCAACAATGCTAATATAATTGGATCACATAACAATCCCTCAACGTGTGATTAAGAATCACTCCAAAGTTCCTATCCAGCGGATAACATAAGAAGAAATTTTTTGTAGGGTTTGAAACCACCTCAAAGTTATTCTTTCCAATCGATCTTTCCAAGAGTTCGTACTAAAATAACACCATATGATACACATCAACCAACTCTAATGTCACCAAGATACTCCAATGTCACCACGAGTATCCGTGAGATGATTATACGATATGAATCAAACAATTTCAGATTCGTAATACTCAATCCAACACAAAGAACCTCAAAGAGTGCCCCTAGATTTCTACCGGAGAAACAAAGACGAGAACATGCATCAACCCCTGTGCATAGATTACCCCAATGTCACATCAGGAATCCGCGAGTTGAGTGCCAAAACACATATCAAGTGAATCAACATGATACCCCATTGTCACCATGGGTATTCATAGCAAGACATACATCAAGTGTTCTCAAATCCATAAAAGTATGCAATCCGATAATAACGAAATCTATGAGGGAAAAGTCAATTCATCACAACAAGATAGAGAGTGAGAAACATCATATGATCCAACTATATAAACAAAGCCTGTGATACACCAAGATTGTGCCAAATCAAGAACACGAGAGAGAGAGAGAGAGAGAGAGAGATTAAACACATAGATACTAGTACAAACCCTCAGCCCCGAGGGTGGACTACTCACTCCTCATAATGGTGGACATAGGGATGATGAAGATGGCCTCCTATGATGATTTCCCCCTCCAGCAGGGTGCCGGAACAGGGTCTAGATTGGTATTTCGTGGCTACAGAGGCTTGCGGCGGCGAAACTTATGATCTAGGATTATTTCTGGGGGTTTCTATATTTATAGGATTTTTGGGCGTCAATTTCATGCGAAGATGGGCCTCGAGGTGACCACAATCCACCAGCACACGGGTTCGGCCCCTGGCACACCATGGTGGGTTGTGCTCACCTCCTTCACCTTCTGGTCCTCCCACAAAGCTTCTAGTGCCTCTTTTCTTCCCAAAAAAATCATCATAAAGTTTCATTGCATTTGGAGAACTTTTATTTCTGCACAAAAAAAGGGCCATTTGCATTTCTATCCCTAACTCGAACTACCTAATCATATATACCCCTAATTCGAAAGCCTGCTCAAATTTGCCCCTCCGCCGTTAGGTGACCTTACAGAAATGCCCTTCTGCGCCGTTACCATCCGGTCAAACAACTTTGACCGTCCTAAGAAAATAGCAATTTTTTTAAAAAAAATCTAAAGTTTTTGAGTTTGAAGATACTCATGTGCGCAAGGTGCGTGCAAATTTTCATGCTATTTGGACATTCGAGGAGCTCGTGGCGAGGAAAAACAGTTAATATGCACGCTTGTGAATAGTAAATTTGAAATAAAATAGCAAGAAAATTCAAAAAATATGATTTTTTTTGGCATCAAAGAGGCTTGGGTGCACAAGGTGCTTGCAAGTTTTTGTGATGAAATGACATGCGAGGAGCTCTAGCAAGAAAAAAAAATAGTCATTTTTTCCCAAGTTTTTTCTCGAGCAAAATTTTGTTTTTTTTCTCCACAAGCCCCCCCAATGTCGAAACACAACAAAAATTTGCACGCAGCTTGTAGACCATAGCCTCTTTGATGCCAAAATTTTTCATATTTTTTTGAATTTTCTTGCTATTTTTTTGAATTTACTATTCACAAGCTTACATATTTATTGTTTTTTCCTTTGACACGAGCTCCTGGAATGCCCAAACAGCACGAAAATGTGCACGCACCTTGCGAACCTGAGTACCTTTGATCTGACAAATTTTTAGATTTTTTAGATGTTTATTGCTATTTTTTTTAGGACGGTCAATGCCCTTTGACCGGCTTTGACCTGCTTTGACCGGACAGTAACAACACAGAAGGGCATTTCTGTAAGTGCACCTAACGGCGGAGGGGCAAATTTGAGCAGGCTTTGAAACTAGGGGTAAATCTAAGAGTGGGCGCAAATTAGGGGCATAGATGTAAATGTCCCAAAAAAAACACCACGGTAGTTCTGCTGAAAACAGCGTCAGTCCAGGTTAGTTCCATGCAAATCATACCAAAACCATATAAAATTGTTGTAAACATGGCATGAATACTTCATAAATTATAGATACCTTGGAGACGTATCAGCGGTCGGCAGCTCCCGCATGGAATGTCGTCAAACTCTCTGTTCTTCTTTTCTTCTAGCTGATGGTGTCATACAACTGCCCATATGAGCGTAGGTGGTCGCATGATACACCATCAAACACTGGACCTTCTCTCTATTTTTGTGAAGCGTTCATACGACTCTGCATAGGAGCGCTTGGGATCACATGGTACACCGTCATCAGTTGCCTCTTGCTGTTTTCTGATGCAACCTCCAAGATGCCATACGATCGCCTCGGTCACATGTTAGGCCATCTTCTGATCTGTTTCCTCTGAGACTTCTCTTTTTCCTCAAGTTCCTGTAGGTTTAGTTCCATCATAAAACATAGGCATATATCCAGGTGTCGTGGGAAACGGACACCTATGGGGCAGGGCCCCTTTTCGGTCCGGCAGGGAGCGGGGATCACACGAAGAGCGGATCGAGGCGAAGCACGCGAGCGGTTTTACCCAGCTTCGGAGCTCTCCGGAGAGATAAAACTCCTACTGCTGCTTTGTGTTTGTATTGTGTTCTTGCTCGAGAGCGTGAGTGTTCTGTAGTTTCGAATGAGTCGAACCCCTTCTACGTTGCGCATGGGCCTCCTTTTATAGGCTAAAGGGGTCACCGACAGGTGGCAACGCATGCAGGGGTAAAAGTGTAAAAGGTGTGGTCGGTACAACTGCTTCTACAGTGGATCCTACCTAACTCTGATGGTAGGGGACAAGAGCATTTAATGCCCGTCCGGTCGCCCAAACAGTGCAGAAAAGCGACCGTTAGGGGCGCCACCGTTCGCCACGATGGCCATCTCGTCATCTTCGCTCGCCACCTCGCACCGCTTGGCTGCATAGCCGCCCGCCACGTGCGCCTGGAACGATCCTGTGACGACACGTCGACGGATGTGCTGGAGCGTGGGCATAGAGTGGTGGCTTTGCCGCGGCAAGCGCCTTGCCGCGGTCGCTGTCTTGTCGCGCCCGAAAGCTTGTCGCTTGCCGGGTCTTGCCGGGTCACACGGTGCATCGTGGCAAGCTCCTTGAAAAGCCTTAGTTGGCCTTCCCGGCAAGCTCCTCTTGCCGGGGCCTTGTCCTTCCCGGCGAGCCTCTCTTGCCGGGGCCTTGTCTTCTCAGTTAAAACACTTTGTTCTTGAATGGCACCAATAGGAACTATGGAGGATCTTGGCGGTCACCCGGGAAGCCTTGCCGCGGGGTGCTGCAACTGCCCGTGCACAAGTTTGGGATACTAAGGTACCCCTACTTTAGTACATCGACAGGAGCCCCTGGGCCTGGGCCATACACGGTGCCGAGCGCTGTTGGGCCAGGCCCAAAACAGGGCACGGGCACACGCGGCCTGGGTCCATATCGTATCTAACTCCGTATCCACCGCGCCCTCCCGTAACGGCACGCGTCGAATGCGGCGTTGTGGGAGAGATCGTGGGTGATTCTTTATTTGGAGAAAGCGTAACGTTCGCCTCCTCCTCTTTATAAGCAGGGGAAACAGGGGCCGTTCCCCCACCTTCGTCACTTGCTGCTTCAATCTCGGAAACCTCCGCCGCTCCCCTCCGCTTCCAAAGCCGAAAGAGAGCAGCGCTCCGCCCCCCATCACCACCGGCGCCACCAACGCCGTCGATCTCCCTCACCACCTCCATCATGGCTCCGAAAGCCGGAAAGGGGAAGGCCGCGAAGGCTGCGGCCGCGAAGGCTGTGAAGTCAACCGAGGCGCAGCGGCTCGAGGCGCTGCGGAAGGAGCGGGCCACTTTCCCCCCGGAGCTCTCCGCGAAGGAGCTGAGGGAGTGGTACTACCTCTTCTGGTCAACGGAGACGCGAGCGCATCCGCGCACGAAGGTACTCTCCGCCGTCGCTACGAAAAAGGCTCCGGTTGGTGGATACCCTTTCTTCACCTTGTTCTTCTACTGCGGGCTCTGCCCGCCCTTCTCTGACTTTTTCTGTGATATCATGAACACCTACGGGTTTCATCTCCTTGACTTCACCCCCAACGCTGTTCTGACCATGGCAGTTTTGGCACATCTCTATGAAAACTTTGTCGGAGTCCACCCAAACGTAGCCCTCTTCCGCCACTTCTTCATGCCTCGTGTCGAGAGAGGGGAACCTCTTGCCGGCAGGATCGCCTGGATCTCGCGAGCCGGCAAGAAGGAGACCTATCTGGAGGGGGAGCTCCGTAGCAAGTGGGAGGAGTGGAGAGCAGATTGGTGCTGGGTCGTAGAGGAGAACCCGCAGCTGTTTACCGCTCTGCGCCAAACCCCTGCGGTGCGCGACAATGATTGGAGCGCCCTGTCCGCGGACGACGACAAGCTGAAGATCGCCACCACCCAGATCTTGCGCCTCGGGCTTGCCGGGCTGACTGTAGGCGCTGTCGGCGCAGATTTCCGTCGCCGCCGCATCACCCCTCTACAGGCGAGGGGGAGACTCGCCTGGGAATTCGGGGGCCCGGCGGATATCATGAGGCTGCGCCCGGGCCTCAACTTTAATTTCACCGTCCTGGAGTTGGACGGGATACTCAAGGAGATATTCAAGCACGACCCTCAACATCCCGAGTGGTTCAGGTTGCCGGCAGGCGTCGTTCCTTTGTGCAACAACTCCTCGCGCGACCACATCTGCGCAATGATGCCGTTGTGCGACTCGCACGGGATCGTCCCAACTTGGCAAGAACCTGCTGACGACGTCGTGCAGCAGTTCTTAGACGACCTGGTGGAAGTGGCGGTCAATGCCGATGAAAAGAAGCTCCTCACCCGCGACACCACCGAGCAAGAGATGGAACGCATCGCCACCCGGGCGGAAGAGGCGGCGGCAGCCGCAGTCGCGGATGAGTTCGGGTTCACCGTGGAGGAAGCAGACACGGCATCGGCGGCAAGCCTGGCCGAACGAGAGTGGCCCGAAGACGAAGAAGAGCTTGCCGCGCCTGACGCCAAGTCGAGCGAGCCCGCCGAGGGTGCGAGCGGCCCGCCATCTCCGAGCAGCTTGCCGCAAGCAGGGCCTACAGCGCAGCCCCCAGCGCAGCCAAGAAGGCGCCTCCGTAGGGCCGGGGACGCAGCAGGGCGGCAAGCGGGCCAACAGCCGCAGCGCCGTGCGACGCGCTCCGCCGCGGCAAGCACGGTTGCCGCGCGAGCGCCTCCTGCCGCGGCGGCAACTGGAGCGGGGTCGTCTCGGGCCGCCGCCGCAGCCCCCGCCAAGAGGCCAAGGGATCCCACTCCTCCGCCTCGTCGCACCGAAGGTGGGCCGAACTTCGACCTCTCCGCGCTCAGCTCCGACGAGGAGGAATAAGAAGAGTAAGATCCTCTTGTCGTCCTTGTAGTTCTTCAATTTGTCATTCTTGTCTTGCATCTGATCTGATTTACTCTGGACTCATTCCGTTTCAGGACACTGGCCCAGAGGGCGGCGAAGAGGGCCAAGGTTCCGGTGGTTGTTATCGAGGACAAGCCGACCGCGACAGCAGGAGGCGCGCCCGAGACCACCTTGCCGGTCCCGGCCACTACTCCGCAAAGCAGCCCCCAGCGTAAGTATTTGGTTTCTTTTCTGCTGTTAGCCGTGCATGAGTGCTCTTTCTTTGCTATCAACTGAATATTTGTTTGCGCAGGAGCAGAACAACTTCACCAGGAGGGCCTGGAAATCCCTTCCGACTCGTCGTCCTCTTCGACTACGCCGCCAAGGGCGGACTCCCCGGCAAGGGAGCATTCTCCGGCAAGGGAGGAGTCTCCGGCAAGGGACAGCGCCAATGATCCCCCGGTGGTGGAGCCCATGACTGTGGACCCCAGCACAGGTAATCTTTCTTGCCTGAAACTTCCCTTGAGTTTTTCTTCTTCTGATTTCTCTTTTTGATCATTTGCTTGACTTTTCTCCCTCTTCCGGCCTTCAGATCCACCCTCCACGGAGCCGATGGAAACCGAGGCCACCGGCGAGGAGAACGCGCGCGGCAACACTGACGACGCTGCCGCCACCGAAGAGGAGGCCGGCACTGACGATCCCGCCGACGAGGAGGCCGCCAAGGCTACTGGCGCAGAAACTGACGAGGGGTCTGGCGGTCGTACTGACGACCCTGAGGGCGCAGGAGCGCAAGGCGCTACGCCGACCGCCGATCCCTCTGCCGCTGATGCAGTGCCAGGCTCCGAAGAGCCCCAGTCTGGCGCCTACCTGAAGGCCGGCGACGGTGTCTTCATCAAGCTTCCCTGGGAGTCGAGCTCCAGGGCGCCGGTCGAAGGAGAAGCTTTTGACGGGGAAGTTCTCGCCTCCGCCGAGCTGACGCTGGTTGACGCGCCAAGCAGCAGCAGCGGCGAGTCTAGGAGGAGCAACTGCTCCGGAAGCTAGTATCGCTCTACCGCGCCCGACAAGCCAAGGTGGAGTCCCGGGAAGCGCTTGTCGCGCAGGCGGGAGCTGATATTGAGAAGCGCGCGGAGGAGCTCTGGGAGCGCAATTAGGAAGCTCTCCGGGCCATTGCGGAGGAGCGGGCGCAGCTCGTCGAAGTGCGGAAGGCGTTCATCCTCGAGAAGGCCGAAGCCGAGGAGCAACAGCGGCTTGCCGCCGAGGAGCTGTCCACGCGAGAAGGTGAGCTGACGCAGCGGAAAGTCAATCTGGACAGCTACGAGGAGGAGCTTGCCACGCGCGAGCAATCACTTGGCGGGGCTCTCAAGGAAGCGAAGGATGCTGCCGCAGCTGCCGAGGCCGCCAAGAAGGAGTTGGAGACAAAGGTGGCGCGGCTAGAGGGCGATCTTAAGGCGAAGGATGAAGAGCTCGCTGCGCTTCAACGTGAGCGCGAGAAGGACGCCCTCGCCCATGGTGATCTGCAGGTTCAACTCGCCGAGAAGGGCAAGGAGTTGAGCGCCGCCAAGGACTCCTATGCTGATCTGGAGCTGAAGCTGGCCACGCTGACTGAGACGCTGGACGGCGCCAAGAAGCGAGAGGAGGACTTGAAGGGAGAGATCAAGGCCAACGAAGAGCTGCTAACGAGGGCCGCCGAGACTCAAAACACCTTCAGGGCTACGGTGGAGCTCTGGACAGAGGGCCTCGTCAACATTGCTGCAGTCATCGACGAGGAGCTGGTGCAGCTGGGGGTGGAGGGTCTCGGGTACTCCTCCGACGAGAACCTCCAGCCCAGCGCCAAGCTCACTCTGTTCTTCAAAGGCGTGGCGACGGCCCTCCAGCAACTCCGGGAAAGGATCCCAAAGCAGCTAGCCGACGAGTCACGCGTGATCTGCGCCAGAGTTCTGGAGAAGGTGCTGGTGAAGGTGGCGTTCCGCAACCCCGGCCTTAACCTCACCAACGTCCTCAAGAAGCTGCCGGCGGACGCTGATCTTGACGCGCTCAAGGCCCTTGTCGCACCCATTGTGGACAAGGTGAACGAGGTCAAGAGGGTTGACGGCGGTCGCGTGGATTAGGCCGCCCGCTTTTTCCTTTTCTTGTCGCTGCTGACCATGTTACAAGAACATTCCATTAGAGTCGCGACAAGCTTATTTTGTAATATAACGCTATCTTGGGTAGTATTTGCTATGTTATCTCCTTTACTTGAGTCCTTCCTTTGTATGCTTTTACCCTATGCTTTTAGGTAACTTGCCGGCGCAGGCACCCTTGCCGCGAGCACTGAGTGCGGAACGTCAGCAACCTGCTGGCGGTGCTACCTCCGGCAAGAAACCTTGTCGCAACTAGTTGCAGCACACTTAAGTTGTTGAGCGGACTCGAAACAAAGTAAGGGCGCATCTAGCTACGAGTTGGTTCCTCCGCGCACAGGTTTTCCATACAAAGCACGGTCGTTCAAGGAGGATAACTTAAAAATTTTTAAAACCGATTGTGCTCAAATTGGGCAACTTAGCTTTGCTGTCGTCTGCGTCCCGGCAAGGCGATACTTCCTTGAACGACGCCTGGTCCACACCACTATCTTCTCCTTCCCTCTCCTCCCCCCCGGCAAACTTGTGCACGAGGGAACCTTTCCGTTTCTTTGAGAAAAAGAAAGAAGAGAAAATAGAGATAAGGAGACTTAAGGCTCGTTATTGCTTACCGGGGGCAGGTGCTGCACAAAATGTCAGAAAGTACATGCGAAAAACAAAGAGCATGAAATAGACAAGATGTGCGGAGCACACGAATTTTATTTATGCACGGGATCTGCGCCCGGCTTTGTACAAAGGGTTACATGCAACAGCGGCAAGGCTTGTACAAAAGGTGGTTGCCGGAACAGGTTCCGGCAACCGCGCCTTACGGGTAAAACTTACGAAGATGCTCAATGTTCCAGGAGTTGCTCACCGGAAAGCCATCTTCGGTCTCAAGGCAGACAGCGCCGGGCCTAGTGACTCGTTTCACCCGGTAAGGGCCTTCCCACTTCGGTGCCAACTTGTTGGAATTCTTGGCAGACTGAACCCGCCGAAGAACAAGGTCGCCTTCCTCGAGACTTCGGGCATTAACTTTGCGGCTATGGTAGCGGCGCAAAGCTTGCTGGTAGCGAGCAGCTCGTACAGCAGCCTGAAGACGGTCTTCCTCAAGGAGCAGTGCGTCATCTTGTCGCAGCTGCTCTTGCTCAAGCTCATCATAAGCGAGTACTCGAGGCGACCCATATACGAGTTCCGTGGGGAGAACTGCCTCTGCTCCATAAACTAGAGCGAAAGGCGTCTGGCCAGTGGCTCGATTTGGCGTCGTCCTGATCGACCAAAGAACCACCGGCAGCTCCTCAATCCAGTTCTTTCCGCACTTGTGCAGCCTGTCGAAAGTCTTGGTCTTGAGCCCGCGCAGCACTTCAGCATTTGCCCTCTCCGCTTGACCGTTGCTTCTCGGGTGAGCAACAAAAGCGAAATAGACCTTGGCGCCAAGATCTTGGACGTACTGCATGAAGGTGCGGCTCGTGAATTGTGTGCCGTTGTCGGTGATGATCCTGTTGGGGACTCCAAAACGGCAAACAACCGACCTGAAGAACTTGACTGCTGACTGTGCTGTCACCTTCCTCACTGCCTCCACTCCCGGCCACTTTGTGAACTTGTCGATCGCAACGTACAAGTACTCAAAGCCCCCGACAGCTCGGGGGAAGGGGCCGAGGATGTCGAGCCCCCAGACCAAAAATGGCCAGGATAAAGGGATCATCTAGAGAGCTTGAGCTGGCTGGTGTATCTATTTGGAATGAAACTGGCACGCTTCACACTTGGTTACTTGTGCAGTTGCATCTTGGAGGGCTGTTGGCCAAAAGAAACCTTGCCGGAATGCTTTGCCGGCAAGTGCTCTTGCGCCAATGTGGTGACCACATATGCCTCCATGTATCTCCGCCAACAGCTCCTGTCCATCTTCCCGGGAAATGCACTTCAATTTCACTCCGTTGAATCTTCTTCTATATAGTATGTCATCGACAAACTAGTACATACTTGATTGTCGGGCTACTCTCTCCGCTTCTTCTTGCTCTTCGGGAAGTTCTCCTGTTTGAAGGAAATGGACAATCTGCTATGCCCATGCTGGAGCTTGCGGCTCGACAACAAGGACTAAAGGCACATATGCTGCTGTGGGAACATCTGCTTCTACGGCAAGAACCTGCGGCTCAGCCGGAGCGTGATGTTCCCCGGCAAGCTTGCCGGAGCAAAACTTGTCGGGAGCGTCTGCTTCAACGGAACAAACCCTAGGGCTTGTCGGAGCAGACTGCTCCTCAACACTCTTGGTGTTGATCTTGGAGACTTTCTTGGCGGCGGCTTCGGGGAGCTCTGCCGGAAAGTAGTCACCGGAAATCAACTTCCTTTTCTTGCTTTGTCCAGTTGATGGTGTTACAGATGGTTGAGTCAGCTTGAGCACAAAGATCCCTGGTTCCACAGGTAACGTAAGTGCGGCGCACTTTGACAGGCCATCTGCAATGTCGTTCTAAGCTCTCGGAACATGTTCCATCTGTAGGCCGTCAAAGTGTTCTTCCAACTTTCTCACTTCATCAATGTAAGCTTCCATCAACGGACTCTGATAATCTTTGTTCACTTGGCAGACGACAAGCTGCGAGTCACCCCTGACAATGAGCTTCTTGATCCCAAGGTCTGCAGCGATCCTGAGTCCGGCAAGCAAACCTTCATACTCTACAGTATAGTTTGTTGCTTGCTCCTTGGGAAAGTGCATCTGGACCACGTACTTGAGGTGCTCTCCAGTGGGTGCGACAAGTAATACGCCCGCACCGGCACCTTGCAGCGAGAAGGCACCATCAAAATACATGATCCATTCTTTGTTTGCATCCTTGACGGGGATGCTCGTTTCCGGAATTTCTTCATCAGGTGTTGGCGTCCATTCCGCTATGAACTCTGCCAATGCTCGGCTCTGGATAGTTGAAGTACTCTCAAACTTGAGGCCAAAGCTTGACAGTTCCAGTGCCCACTCGACAATCCCGCCTGTTGCTTCTGGATTCTGCAATATTCTCTTCAATGGAAAGTGAGTGACAACTGTGATCTCATGTGCTTGAAAGTAATGGCGCAGCTTCCTCGAGGCCATGAGAAGGCCGAAAAGCAACTTCTGCACACCAGAGTACCTTGACCTAGCCCCTTGCAGAAGGGAACTGACAAAGTAAACTGGGCGCTGCACCATCTTCTTTTGCTTCTCTTCTTGTGGCTGCACAGATTCACCCTTGTCGGGACCAGAGCTTGTCGGGGAAGCCCCCTGCTTGTCGCTGGACGCGCTTGCCGTGGTTGCTGGCTCACCATCCGCCTCCCTTTCCGCTACTAACGCAGCACTAACCACTTGATTGGTTGCCGCTAGATACAGCAGCAACTTCTCTTGCGGCTTAGGTGCGACAAGTATTGGAGTGGAGGACAGGTATCTCTTCAATTCCTGCAGCGTAGCCTCCACTTCCGGAGTCCATTTCATTGGACCTGCCTTTTTCAATATTTTGAAAAATGGCAGGGCGCGCTCAGCAGACTTAGAGATGAACCTGCTGAGAGCAGCTATGCAACCGGCAAGCCTTCGCACATCCTTGACGCGCTTCGGTGCTTCGATCTTCTCAATGGCCTTAATCTTGTCGGGACTGGCTTCGATCCCCCGCTGAGATATGAAGAACCCGAGAAGCTTGCCAGAGGGGACTCCAAACACACACTTCTCGGGGTTCAACTTGAGATTGATCTAGCGCAGATTTGCAAAGGTCTTGTCCAAATCTTAGATCAGAGTTGCTTTGTCCTTGCTTTTGACCACTATGTCATCCATGTAAGCTTCTACATTTCTGTGCAATTGTGGCTCAAAAGCTTTGTGAACAACCCTTGCAAATGTTGAACCAGCATTCTTTAATCCGAAAGGCATCCGTACAAAATAGTAGGTGCCACACGGAGTAATGAATGCGGTTTTCTCCTCATCCTCTTCTGCCATGAAGATCTGATGATATCCTGAATATGCGTCAAGGAATGAAAGCAAATCGCATCCTGCCGTGGAGTCGACAATCTGGTCAATGCGCGGCAAGGGAAATGGATCTTTGGGACAAGCTTTATTAACGTCAGTGAAGTCAATACAAAGCCTCCACTTCCCGTTCGCCTTGCGCACGACTACAGGATTGGCCAACCACGTAGGATGGAGCACTCCTCTGACAAGGCCTGCTGCTTCCAACTTCTTGATCTCTTCTGCAATGAATTCTTGACGCTCCACTGCTTGCTTCCTAACTCTCTGCTTGACGGGTCACGCGTGAGGACAGATGGAAAGGTGGTGCTCAATTACTTTCCTGGGAACACCGGGGATATAAGACGGTTGCCATGCAAACACGTCGACATTCGCCCGCAGGAAAGCAACGAGCGCGCTTTCCTATTTAGGGTCAAGCGTGGCACTGATGGTGAAGGTACCACCAGTGCCGTCCTCCTTGGCGGCCACTTTCTTGGTCTCTGGTGCAGTTGTCTTTGCCTTCTTACACTTGCTGGTGGAGCTCGATGGTGTGTCCTCGACGGTAGCGCAGCACTCCGAAGAGGTGCGCTTGCCGGAGTGGGCATCAGAGCTCTTGCCGGACTTGGTCTTCTTCTTCCCCCCGGGAGCTTCAGCGGCAAGTGGCTTGCGTTCTGTTGTGGCTGCTGCTTCCCTGTAGATCTTGTCGGTGCAGATAAGGGCGTCCTTCTTGTCACCAGGGGCAGAAATGACACTTATTGGACCAGGCATCTTGAGCACGTTGTATGCATAGTGAGAGGCTGCCATGAACTTGGCGAGTGCTGGACGGCCAAGTATTCCATTGTAGGGTAATGGAAAATCGGCAACGTCAAAAGTGGCCCTCTCAGTCCTAAAGTTTAGCTCGCTGCCGAATGTTACCGGCAACGTGATCTTCCCCTTCGGCTTGCTCCTTCCCGGATTGATTCCTTGGAACGTGCCAGTTTCTTCGAGCTCGCTGTCGGGGATCTGGAGCTTCTGGAGTACCGCTGAGGAGATCAGGTTCAAGCCGGCCCTGCCGTCAACTAGCATCTTTGTGACCTTGAGGTTGCGGATAGTTGGTGAAACCAACATCGGCAAGCACCCGACCGCGGTTATGCGATCAGGGTGATCCTCAACATCAAAGATGATAGGCGTGCTGGACCACTTTAGAGGTTTGCGCGACTCAACTGACGGTTCTGCTGCATTAACTTCCCGCACCCAATGTTTGAGCTGGCGGTGCGAAGTATGCAGAGAAGCACCGCCGTCAATGCACAAAACCTCTGTGGCTTTCTGAAACTCCTGCTCATCGGCCTCGTCATCGTCCATATCCTCATCTTCGTCTTCATCCTCATCCTTGTCGCGGCCGCGGGGAGGCCTGTCTCCTTGCCGCTGCTTGGCCTTGCCGTGGCGTCCTCCCCGGCCGGGACGCTTCTTGCCGGATCCTCCAGTACCTTCTTGGGCCTTCTCCTTGTCGTGTCGCTCGTACTCAGCTTTCTGCAGCTCAACAAGCTGCTCAACCTTCTTGCAGGTTTGGAGATCATGGCCCTTGGTGCGGTGGATCTTGCAGTACTGCTTGCCGGAGCCATCTTGCTTGTCGGCGGCCACCACAGCCTCGCCGGAGTTACCAGCTTTGGCCTTCTCGGCGCCACCTCCATCGCTGGACTGCTCGAGAACTAGCACATCTTTAGCTTTCCTCTTCCTGTTGTTCCCCCGCCGGTTTTTCCTTGCCGGGGTGGCATCTTCACTGTCAGATCCTCCTGCTCCTGTATTCTCTCCGGGGAGTTTCCTCCCTTCCTCAGCACGTGCACACTTGTCGGCCAGGGCATATAGCTCGCTGACGTCCCTAATTTTGCACATTGCCATCTCCTCCCTCATCCTGCGATTTCGCACGTTCTGATGGAACACGCTGATGACCGCAGCAGGGTGGACGTCCGGGATGTTGCGCTGCACTTGGCTGAATCTCTGAATGTACTTGCGCAGGGGTTCTCCTTCCTTCTGGGCGAGCAGATGAAGATCGCTCTCCTGGCCATGGGGCTTGTGGCCGCCTGTGAAGGCGCCGACAAACTGATGGCACAGATCTGCCCATGAGGAGATGGAGTTGTCCGGCAAGTGCATGAGCCAGGATCTGACGTTGGGCTTGAGTACCAGTGGGAAGTAGTTGGCAAGGATCTTGTCGTCGCGTCCTCCGGCAGCTTGCACCGCAATGGTGTAGATGCTGAGGAACTCCGACGGATGTATCCTGCCGTCGTACTTCTCGGGTACGTCTGGCTTGAAGTTCTTGGTACTGGGCCACTGGACTTGCCGCAGCTCATGAGTAAACGCAGGGCAACCTACCGCGTACAGCAAGTCGCCTGGTTCCCCTGGCGCATGCATGTCGACAGTGGGCCCAGCGCGCTGGTCTGATTGACGCCGCACTTCTCTTCGACACTCGATTTGAGTACAAGCGTCCTCTTGCTGTCGTTCTTGAAGAACTTGGCTCTGATCACGACGAGCTCGCGGATCTGATGACGCTGTGGAGTCAGTGTCGAGGTTGACCCGGCGAGTCGGTGATCTTGGCCTTCGGGGCGGGGAGTGCACGGTGGTTGCACCCCCACCGGTCTTGTCGCCATCGGCCCGCGCCTGGGCGTCTTGCCGCGGCTTCGAAGTGCTCGGTTGCCGGGGAGTGTCGCCGTTGGGGAAGCCGATGAGGCTCTGAATGGTGGCCCTCCAGTCGTTGATCTTGTCCGGCGCTGGAGGGTAGTCCAGGAGCAGTTGGGCTCGGGCCAACGCTTCTTCTGGAGTTTTTGGTGGCGGTGGTGAACGGCGCGAGGAGCGGGATATGCTCGAACTTCTAACTGTGTTAGAAGGAGCAACATCTCGTCCAGGCGACCGTGCCGCACTCGTGCCAGCACGTTGGCGTGCATGCTGGCCTTGAGCATCCCGGGATCCACCAGCTTGGCCTTGTTCCAACACGCGTATGGTACTGCGGGCACCATGACGCTGTCGGTCCTGCGCCTCCTGAGAAGGGCGCGGTGCGTGTACGGACGCCGAGGTTTGTGCAGCCTTGTCCTTGGACCTGGCAGCATCGTGAGCTCCCTCGTCGGCGCCCGTTCCTTCGTCGGCATCTACCCCACCACCCGTTTGCTCCGGTGGCGGCGGGATCGACGCGGACGGACCAGCCACCTCTGAAGCCTTCCTCTTCGGTGGCATGTCGATGAAGATGACGAAGATCTGGCTCGCGTGAACGCCGGATCAGGTTCACGCAACCTCGACGCCCCCTACCTGGCGCGCCAAAGATGTCGTGGGAAACGAACACCTATGGGGCAGGGCCCCTTTTCGGTCCGGCAGGGAGCGGGGATCGCACGAAGAGCGGATCGAGGCGAAGCACGCGAGCGGTTTTACCCAACTTCGGAGCTCTCCGGAGAGATAAAACTCCTACTGCTGCTTTGTGTTTGTATTGTGTTCTTGCTCGAGAGCGTGAGCGTTCTGTAGTTTCGAATGAGTCGAACCCCTTCTACGTTGCGCATGGGCCTCCTTTTATAGGCTAAAGGGGTCACCGACAGGTGGCAACGCATGCAGGGGTAAAAGTGTAAAAGGTGTGGTCGGTACAACTGCTTCTACAGTGGATCCTACCTAACTCTAACGGCAGGGGACAAGAGCATTTAATGCCCGTTCGGTCGCCCAAACAGTGCAGAAAAGCGACCGTTAGGGGCGCCACCGTTCGCCACGATGGCCATCTCGTCATCTTCGCTCGCCACCTCGCACTGCTTGGCTGCACAGCCGCCCGCCACGTGCGCCTGGAACGATCCTATGACGACACGTCGACGGATGTGCTGGAGCGTGGGCACAGAGTGGTGGCTTTGCCGCGGCAAGCGCCTTGCCGCGGTCGCTGTCTTGTCGCGCCCGGAAGCTTGTCGCTTGCCGGGTCTTGCTGGGTCGCGCGGTGTGTCGCGGCAAGCTCCTTGAAAAGCCTTGGTTGGCCTTCCCGGCAAGCTCCTCTTGCCGGGGCCTTGTCCTTCCGGGCGAGCCTCTCTTGTCGGGGCCTTGTCTTCTCAGTTAAAACACTTTGTTTTTGAATAGCACCAATAGGAACTATGGAGGATCTTGGCGGTCACCCCGCAAGCCTTGCCGCGGGGTGCTGCAACTGCCCATGCACAAGTTCGGGATACTAAGCTACCCCTACTTTAGTACACCGACACCAGGCTTCCAAACGTCAGTACAACACATAATAATTTTGCACAAATAACGACCTTCATTAGGACGACTCTTCCAAACTCAAATTCTTTAGCTAAAACTTCAACACTCTTTTTATTAAAAAAAACTTACTTTTCTGCCTTATGCGGGTGGGTTGCCTCCCACGAAGCGCTTGTTTTTGGTCGGATAGCTCGAGCGTACTAAAGATCATGTAGGTGCAAATATATTCAAGCATTGATGACAATGTCGTCTCCATTGTAGGTCTTCATTTTCTTTTTCCTGGGGAAATGTCTCGTGGAAGTATCTTTTGCAGGTAAGTCAAATCTTACATTTCCTTCAAACACATTTATCACAACTTTTATAGTCCTTAGAAAAGGTCTACCGAGAATAATAGGAGCAATTGGAACTTCACGCATATGAACTATCACAAGATCAACCATGATATGGCAATCATTTATTTGAACTATAACTCCATGCTTAATTCCTACTACTTGAGTAAAAGTGGAATTAGCCATATTCAATCTAATCTTATTAGGAGCATAAGGACCTAGATTGAGAGTATCAAAACATACAAAGGAATAGTTGAAACACTAGCACCTAGATGACATAAAACACTGGATTTATTCAAACCAACCTCAATCTCTATAGTACTCTCAAAAGCATAATCTTGTTTAGTTGTTACTTACTATACAACTTCTTTCTTTCATCATCTAACTCACATACCTTGGCTACAACATTATCAACAAAGACATCATATGCCTCATCATTGGATACCTCAGGTAGTGGGTTTTTCATTGCTATCATCTTCATGAAGTCTGCAACTGTATAAGTATATTCTGGCACATGACATTTATCTAGCTCTTCTACTTTTTCATCGTTACTTCTCATCATCTTGATATCTTCAACCGGGTTAGGTTTCGATTTACCTGCAAACTTGACTAAGATTAAAGTTTGGCTCTCTGCAATTTTAGCCACTTGTGCTTCCATACTCTTGGTTCTTCCATCAGGAATCTGCACATCATTTGTAGTCCAATAATCTGGCCGGTTAACTGACCAAGTAAGTTATCATAATTCTTGGGGTTATTTTTGAAGGTGTCATTCTGCTAATCTTGACTAGCTATAATTTTTTAGAGCATTTCTATTGCTACTACTAGCTCCATTAAAATTGTTAGGTGCTCCACTATTATGAGGATAAGGTAATCTAGGAGCATACCAAGTATTTTCCTGTTGGGATCATAGCTATCACGAGCAATGAAATTCACATCATTAACATGTTCATCAGTGATGGCATTCATGTTTACCTCTTATTTACCTTTCATGACGGAGATGAGTTCATTAAGTTTAGCAGGAAACTCCGTACTCTTTTCTTCAACTGCATTGACTCTCTTGGTGGTAGTTCTTTCAACATGCCATCGGGCATGGTTCTCTTGCATATCATCAAGCAACTTTTTGACATCATCTATGGGCTTACCCATGATAGTTTCTCCCGCACCTGTATCAAGCATAGTTTTTGACATAGGATTTAAACCATTATAAAACATATCAAGGATTAACCATTCTTCCATTCCATGGTTAGGAAAATTCCTTACAACTTCCTTCATGTGATCCCACGCAAGCGCTAGTAGCTCAAGATCTTACTGCTTAAAACTTGTTATCTCCGAACGAAGTTGCATAATTTTTGCAAGTGGGCTAAACTTAGATAAAAAATTGTTGCAACAATCACCCTAAGAATTTATATTACCTGTAGGTAAAGATAGAAGTCATTCTTATGCTTTTCCTCTCAAGGAGAAAGGAAAATATGCAACTTCAAAGCGTCATGTTCATAATTGCTTATGCGTGTCATGTTGCACAATTCAGTAAAATTATGCAAGTGCATATCGACATCTTCAAAAGCAGAGCTTCCAATTGGTCATGTTGAACCATAGAGACTAGGTTCGGTTTTATCTCATACTCAGTGGTAGCAACATCAGTTTATGTTATAGGTTCACACATGAAGTTATTGCTGGGAGTAGCCAAACTTCCAAGATTATTCGCGATGGTAATATTTTTGGGGTTTCAACTGCCAAGACTTGCAACAAAACTAAAAACTAAAAACTAAAACTAAACTTTAACAAAAAACTGTAAACACAAAGACTAGACACACAAAGCTTCCCCGGAAACGGCGCCAGAAAAAGGTTTGATTACTTCCTTTGATGATCCGGAAATGGAACAAAAAGGATTCTTGCCTTTTTCACAGAGGTGACCATGAGTTATCGGACCCATAGGAGGATTATTCCCTTTATGCTAGGGTCTTAGACAAGCTTCTGTTAAAGAACCAATTCCAGCTTTTGACTGGATTAAAAACAAACAACTGAAGGAGAACACTTATTAAATAGGCATGGGTATGAGGTCTTAATTCTTACAACCATATAGTTGTGTAGAGACCAGATATGATCTTAATTTGTGTGCTGGAAGTCACCCATCGAGATGTGCTTGTTACGAACTGAAGTGGGGGATGTGTCCAAATTACGTTTCGATCGGCACGCATCCTGCATCAAGAGTCAGTTGTCCAACCGAAGACCCTATCTGTCTCGCGGGGTTGCCGCAATAATTAAGATTGTAATCATCCAACAATAATGTTGGGCATTTAATGACTACACCTCTTGAATCCCCACAGATAGAATCCGTGTTATTGTACTAAACCTTTCTGTCACTGGTGTTCAGAATAACACTTCACGGTCTCCATTCCCTTAACCTCTTCGTGGCTCACTCTCCGTGATACTAGGTACCTACAGGCATAAAGAACGCGAATGAGACAAGAGACATCTACAGAACAATTTTATTTCACACATACAGGATGTTAATTCAAAGAACTTCCATTTCCCTCCAATAAATACAGTGGGTTCCAAGGCTCTTGTCTCAACCCATACCTTACCGAACTACTCACACATGGAGATCAGATCACACGAAGAACTCATCATGAAGGTAGATTGATTGATAATATGTCTTACAATGAATGTCGTGTGTGATACACGATTATAAGTATGACTAGAGGAGGAAGAAATATGGTGGAGATGCAGATGGTGGCTATGGAGATGGGAAATGGCAGCAGCTAGGGTTGATGAAGATGAAGATGACTTTTTTCTGTTCTATGGCTCCTTTCTCGGTTGTTCTTTTAACATTTCTGCCTCAACCCCATTATAAAGTTTGT
This sequence comes from Triticum timopheevii, assembly GCA_963921465.1. NCBI lineage: Eukaryota > Viridiplantae > Streptophyta > Magnoliopsida > Poales > Poaceae > Triticum > Triticum timopheevii. The sequence goes on from OY997262.1 coordinate 449,668,399, forward strand.
TTATGTGGACTAGAGATATCAGTTTCCACGCGATATGATCGCTCATGCGAGCAGGCACAGTCGTATGATGCACTGCCTTTTGTTCTATTTCGTCTGGTGCACCTCGTCGTGATTTCTTCTATATCCTCCTTTACCCCTTTCCTTGTTCTCACTTTTCATCCATATTTATCCCATTTCCTAAAATAAATAAATAAAGAGAGTGTAGCGACCGAGAGTATATAACCAAAGGGGGGTGAATGGTAGATTCAAATTTCTTCCGAAAGTTTGAACCGAACCCAATCACAATAGTGGAATAAGTTCGGTAGATCAAGTACAAAACGATGAAAGCAGAGCTAAGCAATTCTTTCGAGGAAAGATGCTATAATCATTCGAGTATAATAGCTCACTATTTTGACAATCACTGTGGTAGTGTTGTATGCTAATAGATGGAACAACATGTGAGAGCAAAAGAAATGACCTAGAATGCTTGCGAGTGAAAGAGATGTGAATGACAACTGACGAGCAGACAGAGATGCAAGCAAGATAAACTAAACACAATACCGATGAGAGCAAACTATTGTGAGATGTTACTAAGAATATAACTCGGTTTAATGACAAAGTAACACCACAAAACAAGGAGACACACATACAAACATACAACCTTCAGAACAACCAACTGAAAGATACTCCCTCCGTCCCAAAATAAGTGACTCAACTTTGTAGTAACTTTACTACAAAGTCAGTACAAAGTTGAGTCACTTATTTTGGGACGGAGGGAGTACTAAACAACATAAATGATATAGAAAAGAAATAGAAGACATAATATAATAGATTGGAGATATCTATCGATTTAAAGCACTGAATGTAAATTGCTGAAGGAAATGCAATAGAGTAGAATGAACTGGTGGTGCTTGATGGTGACATATGAATTTGCTAGACTAGTTCACCCTTCTGCTAAAGGACTACGTCTGGTTGGAGGGACTTGTGATTGAACATAGGAACAAACCTCTCTCCTTCCTATTCTCCTTCAACTCGAAGCTGATCACTCCGGTTGATTCATTCGTGGTAGATACTTGTCGGCGATCTCCAAACCTTCGACATACTTCTTCGTGAATCACAATTACTCTTGGTTGCTAAAGACTTTTCTTGGTGAAGACAATTACTCTTTGTCACTCAAGTCGACACCTTTCCATCTATAGAGTGCGCTCAAGAGTAATAGGTAGAGTAACTCTAACTCAGATCTACAGTGATGCTCAACCACTTTCTAAGTTTTGGCTCTTGGTTTTCTCTCAGTGGATCCTAAACTCAAATCTCTCGTGGGGGGATGCTCAATCAATCTTCTTAGAAATCTTAAGCGGAGCAGCCAACGATCAATGTTGGAGTAGTGTGGCTATTTAAATTGGACATGTGGATCAACCAATGACCGACATTTCCAATGGTTGAATTTTGAGCACAATAGTAACATTTCTTGCAGAGCAAGAAATGCTAACTCCTTGGTCCAAAAGATATCTCCTACAGCTTTGAAGAACAACATCTTCTGCAACAGGTAATCATTTGGAGCAGAAAGAGATTTCTCTTAGTCTTTCATAGGTTTCGGCTAAGCATCACAGTGGACATAAGCTTCGAGAACCTATAACCATCTTAATAGTACGGAGGTCCTATGACTCAAATAAGAGAAATAAGAACAACAAAATGAATGCTACATGATTACTTTGCTTCCATCTTCTCGACTGCGGTCCTTTTTGCTCAGACGAATGGAACGAATATTACTTGACATCAGAAAACAATTAAGAGGTCAATTCCTTTGATACAATCTTCTCGCCTTCACATCTTCTTGAGATGTAGCTCATCCTTCTCTGCTACACAGATAATCTTTGGTGAAGTTCTTCGAACTTCACACCGAATAGAAGATTCTCCTCGGGCTTGCATGGACTATTTTTCTCTGTGTGCATTAGCAAACAAACTAGTACATACATGTTTCTAACAACAATCTCCAAAGCACAAGGGGGCAAACCATTGCACCAACAGAGAGGATTTGGGAATCCTACACATTCATTAGTAATTAGTGACAATATCGGGGCAAATATATTGGTTTAATGAAACATATCTGTTAAAACTAACGGTAAAGGAGTGTAAAAATATCACTCATCAAGCATTCCTTCAAGATCATTGCAGGATCGAGAACCAAAAACTTCATACTCAGCTCCAAGATGTTCTTATTGGGCATCACTGTCCGCTTCATAGCGCTTCCTAGTTGTTCTTTCACATGTTATTTGCTATATTTGGACCATTCGGTGTGTTTAAATTTGAATAATTATGTTTGTAAACTTTGAATTTTGTTTGTAAACTATATTCGTGATATTCTTGAACATTCATATTTATGTTTAGCTTCTATATGAGTGCTAATATATAGTTGCAATGTATACTAGAAGTGCATATGTTTATAAAAAACAAAAAAATTTACTCTTTTATATTTAGTGGATCGGTTAGGTCCAGCCAAAAGTTAGTGGAGTAAATATACTACATTAAGATTATCTCCAATAGATGATGTATATTTGGAGATGTAAAAGTAGGTGTTGTACCAATAAGTGATTTTTACATCTCCAAAAAAGAGCGAACTTCAATAGATGATGTATATTTGGTGATGTAAAACTACTACTCCAATAGATGATGCATATGTGAAGATGTAAACAACTGACGACCACCTGACAGGCTACAGCCGCACTACACCTTCGGCATTGGTATAATTGCGGTTCTTCTCTTGACAATGAAGCCCTCGTCGTCTATTTCGAGATTGTCATCATTAAATTGAGTATCATATTCTTGTGATGCACACTCTTGAGATAAATAATCTTTATTTGCCACATTTGTCACACGCATGAATGCTTCATCATGAAGACTACAAATGAGCATACACAGAACCTCACAATCTATTCATATAAAAAATGAAAAGAGGGAACAAAAATAAAAAGAATTTTATTTACCTTCGAGACATTTCGTCGAGAACGTTAGAGGTGGCGGCCGTGGGCGTGGGCGTGGGCGTGTCTTCTTCCATGGCCGACAGCGGGGCATGCGATGGTGGAGGAGGAGGTCCATGACCGGAAGTCGTTGCCACGGCAGTCGGCGGCAGCGAATTGACCGAAGAAGCCACGGCCGCCTTCATCTTCTTGGCTGCTCGAATTAGATTCGTCGCAAGGTTCTGCCCTATCGTCCGCTTCATGCCGCCACTATGGGTTTTGCCCACCGATTGTTTCTTTGCCTACGGCGCACCTGTTCATGTGGCGGCGACCAGCTGGGGTGGGGCAAAGCTGGGGTGTCGGGATGGGGGCAGCGGCATGCCAACGGCATCCGGGGTCGACGATGGTAGTTGCGCTAGTGGCGGTCATGGCGAGGTGGGTCAGACTGGCGGCAGTGGGGTCATCGCAGCCGGCCATGTGGCCCTGCGATGGGCGGCGCGCAGTAGGCGGGCGGGTGGGTGGAACTGAAATGAAGTGGCGGTTGGCGTTCGCACACGGGTGGTTGTTTTGCATCACTTGGGAGGTGGAGATGCATATTTCCATCTCCAAGTGTTGTATTTTACATTACTTGGAGGAGGTGATGTATTTTTAACATCTACATCATCTTTTAGGTCTTAGAGATGTAAAAAGCGGTTATTTATACATCTACATCATATATTGGAGATGCTCTAAGCTTTGCTCGGCTGAATTCTCCTCTATTTTATAGGGGAACGGTTAGAGTTGGTCTTTCCCATACACGGATACTATAATCAAAGTTACATAGTGAATAAAGCATGTTTTTTTAGAGTAAGTTTCTCCTATATCTAGGAAAGCATGCTGAGTATACAAGTTCAATCAAATTGAGAATCAGTTTATAGCATCTTGTACCATTTTTTATCATTACATGAACTTCCTCGTATATCTATCTAGATTACATTATTAACCATATTTTGTTGACCGGGTTCTGATATTCCTATCTTGGCATGAGATACTTTGGAGGATTTTACCCACTCGACCATGAAGGTGATATAAAATTTGGGAGAAGATGAGCTCAAGAATGAGCTCAATTATTCCAAGCACAAGGATATTAACCACTTGACTATCAAGCTAACACACAATATGCAAACAAGCAAGCTGAAAAACAAACTCAATCAGTCCAAGACCCATTCTCATCACCTGTAGTGACATGTCTAAGGAAAGAGTGCTTAATTTATTAATACAAGTTCAATTTAGGCGAGAATCAACTTATTGCATCTTGCCCCTTGTATTATGAGGACAGTGAATCTGATGAATTTCATCCAAGAGCAGGAGGGAGCGAATCTGATGATGATATGAGTTGATGGCTTGTCATTTATTCTAGTATAGATTAACTTTAGTCCTTGTATATTCTTGATCTATTGATTCAAGTCAAATTGCTTGTTGATTTGAGAATGCTTGTAGTAGATATTAGTACACCTAGAAAATATCAAGTAGCAACACAGCAATGGTTTGTCAGAGTTCACACAATACCTCGAGCAGCAACATCCATGGCTGGATGGGGATTTTTTTGGGGGGGCGGGACATGGGCAAGGATATCAATGGAAAGGGTACAGTGCGGGTAGAGCAATACCATACCCATACCCGTGTAGTTCGTGGGTACAAAATTCTACCCATACCTGTACCCATGAGTATAAAGGTTTAACCGTACCTATACCCATTGGGTACCGAACGGGTAGATCAAACAATACACAAGTTATTCACAATTTTACATTCACCGATAGCACATATGACAAAAAACATTTATTTCAACTAAATAAAAAAACATGAGTACATGACGATCATCTCAGTCCAATTTAACAATTGGTGACAACTTTATCATAGGTTCACAAGATCACAACACACTTCACGAGTAAGGTCCTGAAACGTCTCCAACATATCTACAATTTTTGATTATTCCATGCTATTATATTATCCATCTTGGATGTTTTATATGCATTTGTATGCTATTTTATATGATTTTTGGGACTAACCTATTAACCTAGAGCCCAGTGCCAGTTTCTGTTTTTTCCTTGTTTTTGAGTTTTAAGAAAAGCAATACCAAACATAGTCCAATTGACCTGAAAATTCACGAAGATTGTTTTTGGACCAGAAGAAGCCCACGGAGCATCGAGGATGGACCAGAAGTGTCCCGAGGCCACCACGAGGGTGGTGGGCGCGCCCTACCCCCTGGGCATGCCCCCTACCTCGTGGCTTCCTCATGGACCCCCTAACTTGTTGCCGGCATCAACACCTCTTTTATATCCCCAAACTTCCATAACAGAACCAAGATCGGGAGTTCCGCCACCACAAGCCTCCGTAGCCACCAAAAACCAATTGGGACCCTGTTCCGGCACCCTACCGGAGGGGCAATCCATCACCGATGGCATCTTCATCATCCCAGCGCTCTCCATGACGAGGAAGGAGTAGTTCACCCTCGGGGCTGAGGGTATGTACCAGTTGTTGGGAACGTAGTAATTTCAAAAAATTTCCTACGCACACGCAAGATCATGGTGATGGTATAGCAACGAGAGGGGGGAGTGTGTCCACGTACCCTCGTAGACCGTAAGCGGAAGCGTTAGCACAACGCGGTTGATGTAGTTGTACGTCTTCACGATCCGACCGATCCAAGCACCAAACATACGGAGCCTCCGAGTTCAGCACACGTTCAGCTCGATGACGATCTCCGGCCTCCGATCCAGCCAAGCTCTGGAGATGAGTTCCGTCAGCACGATGGCGTGGTGACGATGATGATGTTCTACCGGCGCAGGGCTTCGCCTAAACTCCGCGACGATATGACCGAGGTGGAATATGGTGGAAGGGGGCACCGCACACGGCTAAGGAACGAGCCGTAGATCAACTTGTGTGTCTATGGGGTGCCCCTCCGCCCCCGTATATAAAGGAGCAAGGGGGGAGGCCGGCCGGCCCCTTTGGGCGCACCAAGGGAGGAGGAATCCTCCTCCTAGTAGGAGTAGGACTCCTCCTTTCCTACTCCTACTAGGAGGGGGAAGGAAGGGGGAGAGGGGGAAGGAAAGGGGGGGCGCCGTCCCCCCTCCTAGTCCAATTCGGACCAGAGGGGGGAGGGGGCGCGCGGCCCATGCTGGCTGCCCCTCTCTCCTTTCCCCTAAGGCCCATAGGCCCGATACTCTCCCGAGGGGTTCCGGTAACCCCCCCGGCACTCCAGTTTTCTACGAAATCACCCGGAACTTTTCCGATGTCCGAATATAGTTGTCCAATATATCAATCTTTATGTCTCCACCATTTCGAGACTCCTCGTTATGTCCGTGATCACATCCGGGACTCCGAACAAACTTCGGTACATCAAAACATATAAACTCATAATAAAACTGTCATCGTAACGTTAAGCGTGCGGACCCTACGGGTTCGAGAACTATGTAGACATGACCTAGAACCATTCTCGGTCAATAACCAATAGCGGGACCTGGATGCCCACATTGGTTCCTACATATTCTACGAAGATCTTTATCGGTCAAACCGCATAACAACATACGTTGTTCCCTTTGTCATCGGTATGTTACTTGCCCGAGATTTGATCGTCGGTATCCAATACCTAGTTCAATCTCGTTACCGGCAAGTCTCTTAACTCGTTCCGTAATACATCATCTCATAACTAATTCATTAGTTACATGCTTGCAAGGCTTAGGCGTTGAGTATTACCGAGAGGGCCCAGAGATACCTCTCCGACAATCGGAGTGACAAAACCTAATCTCGAGTTATGCCAACCCAACATGTACCTTCAGAAACACCTGTAGAGCACCTTTATAATTACCCAGTTACGTTGTGATGTTTGGTAGCACACAAAGTGTTCTTCTAGTAAACGGGAGTTGCACAATCTCATAGTTGCAGGAACTTTGTATAAGTCATGAAGAAAGCAATAGCAGTATACTTAAACGATCAAGTGCTAGGCTAACGGAATGGGTCATGTCAATCACATCATTCTCCTAATGATGTGATCTCACTAATAAAATGACAACACATGTCTATGGTTAGGAAACATAACCATCTTTGATTAATGAGCTAGTCAAGTAGAGGCATACTAGTGACTATATGTTTGTCTATGTATTCACACATGTATCATGTTTCCGGTTAATGCAATTCTAGCATGAATAATAAACATTTGTCATGATATGAGGAAATAAATAATAACTTTATTATTGCCTCTAGGGCATATTTCCTTCAGTCTCCCACTTGCACTAGAGTCAATAATCTAGATTACATAGTAATGATTCTAACACCCATGGAGTCTTGGTGCTGATCATGTTTTCCTTGTGAGAGTGGCTTAGTCAACGGGTCTGCAACATTCAGATCCGTATGTATCTTGCAAATCTCTATGTCTCCCACTTCGACTTGGTCCCGAATGGAATTGAAGTGTCTCTTGATGTGCTTGGTCCTCTTGTGAAATCTGGATTCCTTTGCCAAGGCAATTGCACCAGTATTGTCGCAGAAGATTTTCATTGGTCCCGATGCACTAGGTATGACACCTAGATCGGAAATGAACTCCTTCATCCAGACTCCTTCATTCGCTACTTCAGAAGCAGCTATGTACTCCACTTCACATGTAGATCCCGCCACGACGCTTTGTTTAGAACTGCACCAACTTACAGCTCCACCGTTTAATAAAAACACGTATCCGGTTTCCGATTTTGAATCGTCCGGATCAGTGTCAAAGCTTGCATCGACGTAACCATTTACGACTAGCTCTTTGTCACCTCCATATACGAGAAACATATCCTTAGTCCTTTTCAGGTATTTCAGGATGTTCTTGACCGCTGTCCACTGATCCACTCCTGGATTACTTTGGTACCTTCCTGCCAAGCTTATTGCTAAGCATACATCAGGTCTGGTACACAGCATTGCATACATGATAGAGCCTATGGCTGAAGCATAGGGAACATTTTTCATTTTCTCTCTATCTTCTGCTGTGGTCGGGCATTGAGTTTGACTCAACTTCACACCTTGTAGCACAGGCAAGAATCCTTTCTTTGCCTGATCCATTTTGAACTTTTTCAAAATTTTGTCAAGGTATGTGCTTTGTGAAAGTCCTATTAAGCGTCTTGATCTATCTCTACAGATCTTGATGCCCAATATGTAAGCAGCTTCACCGAGGTCTTTCATTGAAAAACTTTTATTCAATTATCCCTTTATGCTATCCAGAAATTCTATATCATTTCCAGTTAATAATATGTCATCTACATATAAAACTAGAAATGCTACAGAGCTCCCACTCACTTTCTTGTAAATACAGGCTTCTCCAAAAGTCTGTATAAAACCATATGCTTTGATCACACTATCAAAGCGTTTATTCCAACTCCGAGATGCTTGCACCAGTCCATAAATGGAATGCTGGAGCTTGCATACTTTGTTAGCACCTTTTGGATCAACAAAACCTTCCAGCTGCATCATATACAACTCTTCTTCTAGAAATCCATTTAAGAATGCAGTCTTGACATCCATTTGCCAAATTTCATAATCATGAAATGCAGCAATAGCTAACATGATTCGGACAGACTTAAGCATCGCTACGGGTGATAAAGTCTCATCGTAGTCAACCCCTTGAACTTGTCGAAAACCTTTCGCAACAAGTCGAGCTTTATAGACAGTTACATTACCATCAGCGTCAGTCTTCTTCTTAAAGATCCATTTATTCTCAATGGCTTGCCGATCATCGGGCAAGTCAACCAAAGTCCATACTTTGTTTTCATACATGGATCCCATCTCAGATTTCATGGCCTCTAGCCATTTTGCGGAATCTGGGCTCATAATCGCTTCCTCATAGTTCGTAGGTTCATCATGGTCAAGTAACATGACTTCCAGAATAGGATTACCATACCACTCTGGTGCGGATCTTACTCTGGTAGACCTACGTGGTTCAGTAGAAACTTGATCTGAAGTTTCATGATCAATATCATTAGCTTCCTCACTAATTGGTGTAGTCGTCACAGGAACCGGTTCTCGTGATGAACTACTTTCCAATAAGGGAGTAGATACAGTTATCTCATCAAGTTCTACTTTCCTCCCACTCACTTTCTATCGAGAGAAACTCCTTCTCTAGAAAGGATCCATTCTTAGCAACGAATGTCTTGCCTTCGGATCTGTGATAGAAGGTGTACCCAACAGTCTTTTTTGGGTATCCTATGAAGACACATTTCTCCGATCTGGGTTCGAGCTTCTCTGGTTGAAGTTTCTTCACATAAGCATCGCAGCCCCAAACTTTAGGAAACGACAACTTTGGTTTCTTGCCAAACCACAGTTCATAAGGTGTCGTCTCAACGGATTTTGATGGTGCCCTATTTAACGTGAATGCGGCCGTCTCTAAAGCATAACCCCAAAACGATAGCAGTAAATCGGTAAGAGACATCATAGATCGCACCATATCAAGTAAAGTACGATTACGACGTTCGGACACACCATTTTGTTGTGGTGTTCCGGGTGGCGTGAGTTGCGAAAATATTCCGCATTGTTTCAAATGTAAACCAAACTCGTAACTCAAATATTCTCCTCCACGATCAGATCGTAGAAACTTTATTTTCTTGTTACGATGATTTTCCACTTCACTCTGAAATTCTTTGAACTTTTCAACTGTTTCAGACTTGTGCTTCATTAAGTAGATATACCCATATCTGCTCAAATCATCTGTGAAGGTGAGAAAATAACGATATCCGCCACGAGCCTCAACATTCATCGGACCACATACATCTGTATGTATGATTTCCAACAAATTTGTTGCTCTCTCCATAGTACCGGAGAACGGTGTTTTAGTCATCTTGCCCATGAGGCACGGTTCGCAAGTACCAAGTGATTCATAATCAAGTGATTCCAAAAGTCCATCAGTATGGAGTTTCTTCATGCGTTTTACACCGATATGACCTAAACGGCAATGCCACAAATAAGTTGCACTATCATTATCAACTCTGCATCTTTTGGCTTCAACATTATGAATATGTGTATCACTACTATCGAGATTCAATAAAAATAGACCACTCTTCAAGGGTGCATGACCATAAAAGATATTACTCATATAAATAGAACAACCATTATTCTCTGATTTAAATGAATAACCGTCTCGCATTAAACAAGATCCAGATATAATGTTCATGCTCAACGCTGGCACCAAATAACAATTATTCAGGTCTAAAACTAATCCCAAAGGTAGATGTAGAGGTAGCGTGCCGACCGCGATCACATCGACTTTGGAACCGTTTCCCACGCGCATCGTCACCTCGTCCTTGGCCAGTGCTCGCTTATTACGTAGTCCCTGTTTCGAGTTGCAAATATTAGCAACAGAACCAGTATAAAATACCCATGTGCTACTACGAGCTCTAGTTAGGTACACATCAATAACATGTATATCACATATACCTTTGTTCACTTTGCCATCCTTCTTATCCGCCAAATAGTTGGGGCAGTTCCGCTTCCAGTGACCAGTCTGCTTGCAGTAGAAGCACTCAGTTTCAGGCTTAGGTCCAGACTTGGGTTTCTTCTCTTGAGCAACAACTTGCTTGCCGTTCTTTTTGAAGTTCCCCTTCTTCTTCCCTTTGCCCTTTTTCTTCAAACTAGTGGTCTTGTTGACCATCAACACTTGATGCTCCTTCTTGATTTCTACCTCCGCAGCTTTTAGCATTGTGAAGAGCTCGGGAATAGTCTTGTTCATCCCTTGCATATTATAGTTCATCACAAAGCTCTTGTAGCTTGGTGGCAGTGATTGGAGAATTCTGTCAATGACACTATCATCAGGAAGATTAACTCCTAGTTGAATCAAGTGATTATTATACCCAGACATTCTGAGTATGTGTTCACTGACAGAACTATTCTCCTCCATCTTGCAGCTATAGAACTTATTGGAGACTTCATATCTCTCAATCCGGGCATTTGCTTGAAATATTAACTTCAACTCCTGGAACATCTCATATGCTCCATGACGTACAAAACGTCGTTGAAGACCCGGTTTGAAGCCGTAAAGCATGGCACACTGAACTATAGAGTAGTCATCAGCTTTGCTCTGCCAGACGTTCTTAATGTCGTCAGTTGCATCAGCAGCAGGCCTGGCACCCAGCGGTGCTTCCAGGACGTAACTTTTCTGTGCAGCAATGAGGATAATCCTCAGGTTATGGACCCAGTCCGTGTAATTTCTACCATCATCTTTCAACTTTGCTTTCTCAAGGAACGCATTAAAATTCAACGGAACAACAGCACGAGCCATCTATCTACAAACAAACATAGACAAGCAAGATACTATCAGGTACTAAGTTCATGATAAATTTAAGTTCAATTAATCATATTACTTAAGAACTCCCACTTAGATAGACATCTCTCTAGTCATCTAAGTGATCACGTGATCCAAATCAACTAAACCATAACCGATCATCACGTGAGATAGAGTAGTTTTCAATGGTGAACATCACTATGTTGATCATATCTACTATATGATTCACGCTCGACCTTTCGGTCTCCGTGTTCCGAGGCCATATCTGCATATGCTAGGCTCGTCAAGTTTAACCTGAGTATTCCGCGTGTGCAAAACTGGCTTGCACCCGTTGTAGATGGACGTAGAGCTTATCACACCCGATCATCACGTGGTGTCTCGACACGACGAACTTTGGCAACGGTGCATACTCAGGGAGAACACTTCTTGATAATTTTTAGTGAGAGATCATCTTAAAATGCTACTGTCAATCAAAGCAAGATAAGATGCATAAAGGATAAACATCACATGCAATCAATATAAGTGATATGATATGGCCATCATCATCTTGTGCTTGTGATCTCCATCTCCGAAGCACCGTCGTGATCACCATCGTCACCGGCGTGACACCTTGATCTCCATCGTAGCATCATTGTCGTTTACGCCATCTATTGCCTCTACGACTATCGCTACCGCTTAGTGATAAAGTAAAGCAATTACAGGGCGTTTGCATTTCATACAATAAAGCGACAACCATATGGCTCCTGCCAGTTGCCGATAACTTCGGTTACAAAACATGATCATCTCATACAATAAAATATAGCATCACGGCTTGACCATATCACATCACAACATGCCCTGCAAAAACAAGTTAGACGTCCTCTACTTTGTTGTTACAAATTTTACGTGGCTGCTACGGGCTTAGCAAGAACCGTTCTTACCTACGCATCAAAACCACAACGATAGTTCGTCAAGTTGGTGCTGTTTTAACCTTCGCAAGGACCGGGCGTAGCCACACTCGATTCAGCTAAAGTGAGAGAGACAGACACCCGCCAGCCACCTTTAAGCACGAGTGCTCGTAACGGTGAAACCAGTCTCGCGTAAGCGTACGCGTAATGTCGGTCCGGGCCGCTTCATCTCACAATACCGCCGAACCAAAGTATGACATGCTGGTAAGCAGTATGACTTGTATCGCCCACAACTCACTTGTGTTCTACTTGTGCATATAACATCAACGCATAAAACCTAGGCTCGGATGCCACTGTTGGGAACGTAGTAATTTCAAAAAATTTCCTACGCACACGCAAGATCATGGTGATGGTATAGCAACGAGAGGGGAGAGTGTGTCCATGTACCCTCGTAGACCGTAAACGGAAGCGTTAGCACAACGCGGTTGATGTAGTCGTATGTCTTCACGATCCGACCGATCCAAGCACCGAACGTACGGAGCCTCCGAGTTCAGCACACGTTCAGCTCGATGACGATCTCCGGCCTCCGATCCAGCCGAGCTCCGGAGATGAGTTCCGTCAGCACGACAGCGTGGTGACGATGATGATGTTCTACCGGCACAGGGCTTCGCCTAAACTCCGCGACGATATGACCGAGGTGGAATATGGTGGAAGGGGGCACCGCACACGGCTAAGGAACGATCCGTAGATCAACTTGTGTGTCTATGGGGTGCCCCCCCGCCCCCGTATATAAAGGAGCAAGGGGGGAGGCCGGCCGGCCCCTTTGGGCGCGCCAAGGGAGGAGGAATCCTCCTCCTAGTAGGAGTAGGACTCCTCCTTTCCTACTCCTACTAGGAGGGGGAAGGAAGGGGGAGAGGGGGAAGGAAAGGGGGGGCGCCGTCCCCCCTCCTAGTCCAATTCGGACCAGAGGGGGGAGGGGGCGCGCGGCCCATGCTGGCTGCCCCTCTCTCCTTTCCCCTAAGGCCCATAGGCCCGATACTCTCCCGAGGGGTTCCGGTAACCCACCCGGCACTCCAGTTTTCTACGAAATCACCCGGAACTTTTCCGATGTCCGAATATAGTTGTCCAATATATCAATCTTTATGTCTCCACCATTTCGAGACTCCTCGTCATGTCCGTGCTCACATCCGGGACTCCGAACAAACTTCGGTACATCAAAACATATAAACTCATAATAAAACTGTCATCGTAACGTTAAGCGTGCGGACCCTACGGGTTCGAGAACTATGTAGACATGACCTAGAACCATTCTCAGTCAATAACCAATAGCGGGACCTGGATGCCCATATTGGTTCCTACATATTCTACGAAGATCTTTATCGGTCAAACCGCATAACAACATACGTTGTTCCCTTTGTCATCGGTATGTTACTTGCCCGAGATTTGATCGTCGGTATCCAATACCTAGTTCAATCTCGTTACCGGAAAGTCTCTTTACTCGTTCCGTAATACATCATCTCATAACTAATTCATTAGTTACATGCTTGCAAGGCTTAGGTGATGAGTATTACCGAGAGGGCCTAGAGATACCTCTCCGACAATCGGAGTGACAAAACCTAATCTCGAATTATGCCAACCCAACATGTACCTTCGGAAACACCTGTAGAGCACCTTTATAATCACCCAGTTACGTTGTGACGTTTGGTAGCACACAAAGTGTTCTTCCGGTAAACGGGAGTTGCACAATCTCATAGTTGCAGGAACTCTGTATAAGTCATGAAGAAAGCAATAGCAGTATACTTAAATGATCAAGTGCTAGGCTAACGGAATGGGTCATGTCAATCACATCATTCTCCTAATGATGTGATCTCACTAATCAAATGACAACACATGTCTATGGTTAGGAAACATAACCATCTTTGATTAATGAGCTAGTCAAGGAGAGGCATACTAGTGACTATTGATTTGTCTATGTATTCACACATGTATCATGTTTCCGATTAATACAATTCTAGCATGAATAATAAACATTTATCATGATATGAGGAAATAAATAATAACTTTATTATTGCCTCTAGGGCATATTTCCTTCACCAGTAGCTATGTGTTTGATCTCTCTCTCTCTCTCTCTCTCTTGTGTTCTTGATATGGCACGATCTTGATGTACCGCGTGCTTTGCTATTATAGTTGGATCTTATTATGTTTCTCCCCCTCTACCTTCTTGTAATGGATTGAGTTTTCCCTTTGAAGTTATCTTATCAGATTGAGTCTTTACAGATTTGAGAACACTTGATGTATGTCTTGCATGTGCTTATCTGTGGTGACAATGGGATATTCACGTGATTCACTTGATGTCTGTTTTGGTGATCAACTTACGGGTTCTGTGACCTTGTGAACTTATGCATAGGGGTTAGCACACGTTTTCGTCTTGACTCTCCGGTAGAAACTTTAGGGCACTCTTTGAAGTTCTTTGTGTTGGTTGAATAGATGAATCTGAGATTGTGTGATGCATATCTTATGATCAAACCCGCGGATACTTGAGGTGACATTGGAGTATCTAGGTGACATTAGGGTTTTGGTTGATATGTGCCTTAAGGTGTTATTTTACTACGAACTTTAGGGTTGTTTGTGGCACTTATAGGAATAGCCCAATGGATTGATCAGAAAGAATAACTTTGAGGTGGTTTCGTACCCTACAATAATTTCTTTGTTTGTTCTCCGCTATTAGTGACTTTGAGTGACTCTTTGTTGCACATTGAGGGATTGTTATATGATCCAATTATGTTATCCTTGTTGAGAGAACTTGCACTAGTGAAAGTGTGAACCCTAGGCCTTGTTTCGAAGCATTGCAATGCCGTTTTAGCTCACTTTTATTACTTGTTACCTTGCTGTTTTCATAATTTCAGATTACGAAAACCTATATCTACCATCCATATTGCACTTGTATCACCATCTCTTCGCCGAACTAGTGCACCTATACAATTTACCATTGTATTGGGTGTGTTGGGGACACAAGAGACTCTTTGTTATTTGGTTGCATGGTTGTTTGAGAGAGACCATCTTCACCCTACGCCTCCCACGGATTGATAAACCTTACACTACTAGGGAAAAGCCTATACACAGAATCTTACTAGTAGTGAGGGTTAAAAACCCTCTCTACTGCTACTTACTAGTAGCGCAGGTTTTTAAACCTCGCTACTACTAAGTAGCGTGGGTTTTTAAAATAGTAGTAGCGCTGGTTTTTAGCCCTCGCTACTACTAAGTGGTGCCATAGCAGTAGCGAGGGTTAAAAACCCGCGCTACTACTAAAGGTCCCATTTTCAAACTCTACCCCCCCCCTGTGGATCGCCTTTTCAGTTTTAAAAATAAATAAAAGAAAATGATGAAAATGTCAATAAAATAAAAGAAAATAAGTTTCCCATGTGATATGTGGTCTAGTTGTTGGGAAAATTTGCAAATATGAATTTCGACTTTATTTGCAAAATCTCTCGAGAATTTGTAAAAATGGGCATAACTTTTGCATACTAACTCGGATGAAAAAGTTTTTTATATGAAAAATCATCTACTCGAAAAGTTACATCTGAATTTAAAGGGGGGAACCCCGTTAAACATTTTTTAAATCCTCAAAAACCTAGCAGAAAAAAAGTTACGGGGCTTCTAAGATCTGGAGGCAAAAAAATTCAAAAAAAAATTCAGTTTTTTTTTTAAATTTTTGTTAAATCTGGTCAAACTATGGTCAAACTAATTATTCAAGAATATTAGTGTTACTAAATAATTATTTTAGTTTTTTTGAATTTTGGTCAAATCTGGTCAAACTATGGTCAAACTGTGGTCAAATTTGGTCAAACTATGGTCAAACTGTGGTCAAACTAATTATTCAAGAAATATTAGTGTTACTAATTTTTTAGAACCATAGTTTCAAACTCAAACAGTGAAATGTGTGACTTCATGCTCAAGCTAATTTCCCGAGGTTAATAGGATTGACATCTTACTATTGTCAGGAAAACAACCAGTGCAGACTTGGAAACGAGGGAGAATAGAACCCGGAAATTAAGCGTGCTCAGGCTGGAGTAGTGAGAGGATGGGTGACCGTCCGGGAAGTTAGATGATTTGGAATGATGAGGGGTGATTAGAGATTAAATTGAGCAGCGATGAGGGGTGATTAAATATGTGAACTTATGACCTTCTGTCAGTGACCCTCGAAGAATTGGTCATAAATTTATGACCATTTTAGACCAATTGGTCAAAAGCTGTCTGGGGGGCTCTAAACCCTAAACCATAACGACCATTTTGGTCAAAAAGGTCATAATGCCATTAGAGGAAATGGTCGTAAAGCGGAAAGCACTGTCCACTGCCTCACGCCTAGCTGATAACGACCAATACAACATGGTCACTACACTTGAGTTTGACCAATACAACACATAAAGCGGATGATTAGGCAGCCACCTCACCAACCTCGCTTATGTGTCACTGTCTAGGTGTCATTTTTGTTTAAAATGTTAATATTCAACAACAGACGGGGCACACAATGACATGCAGGACCCACTTGACAGGTGGGGCCGAGTGCTTAATTCGCCCAAAAAAGAGGCGCGAGGCGGGACCCGAACCCACAACCTCGCGCTAGCTTCGTTCGCTCGCTACCGCTGGGCTAGAGAGGGACAGTTGCTCAGGTATGGGAATGTATCTATACATTATATAAAACTACGGCTCTCTCGTATCATTGACAAGTGGGGCCTTCTGACCAGGTGGCGGCAGGTGGCAATCGAGCATAGCAACACTTAGCGTTTTTCTAGGTCTTCCGACCAGGTGGCGGCGGGCGGCGGCGGAAGCAACCAGGTGGGCCGGTGGGCGGCGGGCGGCGGCCGGCGGGCGGCTGCCGGCAGTCGAATCAACTCGCCCACGACCTCGCTGCAGGTGACCTCGCCCACGGCCTCGCGGCGGAAGCAACCAGCAGGGGCGGAGGCGGGGGCGGGGCCCACGATAGGAACGGCGACCTCGCCGCTCGCCTCGCCCACGCATGGGGGACTCACTGCCGCCGAGCATGCGGAGTCGCCACCGCCGCAAGCAGACCTCGCCCACGTATGCACCCCTCTCCTTCCCCCCTCCTCTTCCCCCTCTCCTCTCTGTTGATGTCAATGATTTGATGTAGATTTGTTAGGAGAATCTCCACACACACATAGAGTGATTTGATGTAGGTTTGTTGTAAGCTTGGAAAAATCTCTTGGAAATGCCATTGATGAATTTGGTAGAAATTGTGAAGAGAATTCTCTGAAATTTCAGCCTCAAATCTGTGAAAGGACCTGAATATTGATGTAGATTAGATGTAAACTAGGAAAACTCTCATTGATGTAGATTTGATGCAATCTTGGAAATGGCATTCATGTAAATTGATAGTGGTGTTATTGTTGGTGGTTTAACCAAAATAGTTCTTAGTGGCAGCATATATTGTTATTGTTGGTTGTTTAACCACCTTTGTTTTTTGTGAACCATCATGTTTTAGTTAGCTTTTCTTTTCTCCCATGTGAAATCTATATTTCCATTTAAACTACTTTTTATTGCTCCCATGTGAAATCAGTAAACCATGTGAACTGGACTAAAGTAGTGAGAAATTGGAAATAGCTTATTTTCTGGAATTTTAGCTTCCATTACATCCATCCATTTTCATTAATTAATTTTGATGCACTGAAATTGATTTGCTAAGTTGCAACAATTTGTTGTCTTTGGCAGATGGACAGAAGCTGGATTAGAAAAGGAGTTAGAAAGTTTTCGAAAGAACATATGAAAGGAGTTGATGATTTCATGGCATTTGTTCGGGAAATTTTTGCCAACGATGCTCACATTCTTTGCCCATGTTGTGAATGCCTCAATCGTCCAAGAATGGCTCAAGGAAGAGTGGAAGATCATCTGCTTCTTAATGGGATGTCCAGCACATATGATAGATGGATATATCATGGAGAACCTTTAGACAGACAACCTCAACATTTTGAAGCTGATACAGAGGCCCCTCATATGATGGGTGGTGGTGATGCTGGCATTGATTTCATGGAAAAGGTTTTGCGAGATAATGTTGTTTTGGAGGAAGAGGATGGGCATGAAGATGATAGGATTCCTGACCTATTGAAGGATTTGTACGATGCTGAAGATCGTGCTGATGGACAGAAATCATTGTTTGCTGAGGTGTTAGAGGAGGCGAAGCGCGCAGCTCATGAAGGGGGTAAATTTTCAAGATTTACCACTCCACATCAAGTCTTTCTACCGGATTAGCAATGCCGCATTCAACGCAATACTCCATCTTTTGAGCTTGCAATTCCCTGATAGTTGTGTTCCCAGATCTCATGATGAAGCATTGAGCATAATCCGCAGGCTGGGGTTAGGTTATGTATCAATACATGTGTGCCCAAATAACTGTGTCTTGTTTCGGAAGGATTTAGCAAAGCATGACAACTGTCCAAAATGCAATGCATCTAGGTGGAAAGATGCTGATGGGAAGAAGTCAATACCGGAGAAGGTACTGAGGCACTTTCCCTTGATACCAAGGCTGCAGCGGATGTTCATCTCGAAGAAATCATCGCGTGAGGTACAGTGGCACAAGATGAAGCGGCAACCTGTGGACAATGAGCTGAGCCATCCAGCGGATGGAGAGGCATGGAAAGAGTTTGACCGTATACATTTTGATTTTGCTGCAGATCCAAGGAACATAAAACTAGGCATTGCCACAGATGGGTTTAATCCGTTTGGGAACATGAGCACGTCTTAAAGCATGTGGCCAGTTTTTGTGGTGCTGTACAACCTGCCACCATGGGCATGCATGGATCAGTCCAACTTCATGATGTCATTGCTTATCCCGGGTCCAGATTCTCCAGGAAAGGATTTTGATGTCTTTATGGAGCCCCTCGTAGAAGAACTGCTCCAGCTCTGGACTGGTGTACCTACATACGATGCCTTGAGTCCAGAAGAAAAGTTCAATCTACGTGCTGCAATCATATGGTCCATCCATGATTTCCCGGCTCTGCACACTCTGTCTGGGAGGATCACAGCGGGTTATCAGGCTTGTGTCCATTGTGACAAAGACCCTTGCTCAAAGAGAATAAGGAGCAAGATATGCTATATTGGGCACCGCCGCTTTCTTCCCCGAAACCATCGCTGGCGAAGAAGCAAATATTTTAATGGTGAGAATGAAACCCGGGACAAGCCAGCTGAATTCACTGAAGAAGAGCTGGAGCAGCAACTTGAAAAGGTGAAAGATGTGAGACCAGGAAAGCTGGCGAAGAAAAGAAAGCGTGAGGAAGGTCAATGTTGGGACCGGAGGTCTTGTTTGTGGGACCTGCCATACTGGGCTGATCTGAAATTAAGGCATAATCTCGATGTAATGCACATTGAGAAAAACATATGCGAGAATCTGCTAGGGACGTTTCTGAACATTGAAGGGAAGACAAAGGACATGGTTAGTTCTAGGCTTGATTTGGAGGACATGGGCATAAGAGAAGATTTGCATCTACAGCACAATGAAGATGAAGATTCATTTGAAATTCCACGAGCATGGTATACAATGAATAAAGAACAAAAGCTTGCATTCTGTGAATTCCTAAGAGCGGTGAAATTTCCAGATGGTTATGCTGCTAACCTAGCAAAGTGTGTTACTTCTGATGGATTCAAGCTTTCAGTACTGAAAACCCATGATTGTCACATCCTCCTCCAAAGGATTTTACCGGCGGGCCTCCGAGGAATCGTGCACAAGGATATATATGAAGCGGTTGCTGAGCTTGGAAATTTCTTTAGAGAACTGTGCTGCAAAACCCTCAAGTTAACTGTCTTGGAAAGACTTGAAAAATAAATCCCAATTATTCTTTGCAAGCTCGAGAAGATTTTCCCTCCAGCTTTCTTCACCGTGATGGTCCATTTGGCGGTGCACTTACCCAAAGAGGCAATGCTTAGAGGCCCTGTGCAATACGGTTGGATGTACCCAATCGAAAGAAGGCTGCTTACTTGTAAGCGTTATGTGCGAAACACAGCAAGACCTTAAAGTTCTATTGCTGAAGCATATGTCGTTGACGAGTGCTTGACTTTTTGCTCTAGATACTTTGGTGATGTGGAAACAAGATGGAACCGGCCGGGCAGAAATAGAGAGCGGTTTGATTCGCAAAGTGGTGATGTCTCTGTTTTCAACCATGGTGTGAACTTTCTTGGAGCCTCACAATACTTGGAGGCTGGTGATGAGTATGATAAGATGGTTTGGTTTGAGCTCAGCAATTGCGCCGAGGTTCTACCATATATCGAGTACGTTATATCTTGTGCACTCATTATATATATATATATATATTTTTTTTTTTTGCTTGGGTTGGCACCAGCCAAATGTTTTAATTCACATGTTTTGTTGGCATTGTAGGAAATGCAAGGAAGAGTTAAATCAGGAAGAAAGCAATATCAATGTTGATAAAAGGGTTGCCAAGGTGTTTGCTAATTGGTTTAAGAATCATGTGAGATCTTTAGCCACATGTTTTCTGTTTTCTGTGTGATTCACCCATTGTTAAATACCATTGTTTGCTAAATGGTTTATTTGTGCAGATTGGAAAGTTGCGTGAGGAGAAGAAGGTCAGTGATGATCTATTTTCTTTGGCATGCTTACCGGATAAGCGAGTGAGAGTGTATTCAGCATGCATTGCTGACGGTGTCCGGTACCACACCATTGACCGCGAGGAAAAAAGGAAGACACAGAATAGTGGAATCGTCACTGAGGGGTCACATGATGGTGAGATCATTGACTTCTATGGTCAGGTTCGAAGCATCGTGAAGTTGCAGTACAACTCTAGTGGAGGCATCCATTGCTCGGTTGTCTTATTTCGCTGTGACTGGATTGAGCTTGGTAGCAAGAAGAGGAGACACTCTTTTGTCAAATATGATGGCCACTTCAAAAGCATCAACACTGCAAGGTGCTGGTATAAGAGTGATCCCTTTATTCTAACAACACAAGCAACAATGGTGTTTTATCTGCCAGACACTCTTATGCACGGAAAATGGCGAGTTGTGCAAAACTTTCAGCACAGACACTTGTGGAGTGTGACTGAAACTGAAGTGGAAAAGGGCCCCGGTGATGGTGGACTAACATACCAAGATGATGACTCTACGGAAGTTCCGTTGCAAGCTGATGATGACTCTATGGAAGTTCCGGTGCAAAGCAGAGTGCGAAGGGACCGGGAACGTGTGATCGTTGGTGCTGCAACAGTTGAAGGCATCAAGAAAAGAAGAAAGGTGGTAGAGGATGGACATGAAAGCGAGGATGAGGAAAACCGGACTGATCATACTATGCTGCAATATTGGAGTGATGATGAGGAAAACAGGAGTGGGCATAGAGTTCCTTGTTTTCGTATCGACGATGATGAGTAGCGAATGGACATGAAGGTAAATTTGGTCTCCTTGGTGATCCTTCTAACTCTCTGTAGTGATCCTTCTTGTGCATATGCATGGTGATCCTGATGTACTACAATTATCTCCAGGTAGCAAAATGCTTGAAGATCCTGATGGCTGTAGTGGTGTGATCCTGTGACAAAATGGTGATGAAAAATACAAAACATTTGATTTCCTTGTGTAAGCATTTGATGTGATCCTGATGGTTGTAGTATTTTGTAAGCATTTTGGATGCAAAACACATTTTGGATGTGATCCTGATGGTTGTAGCAGATGTAGTTTTTGGTTGTTTTTCTGATCATTTAGTAGTTTTGTACTGAAGATGTTTAGTTCAAGTTTCAGAACTGAAGATGTTTAATTCATGTTTTTTTGAACTGAAGATGTTTTGGTCAGAGCAAAAAAATATGCGCGAGCGGGGACTCGAACCCACGACCGTGCGCCCGCTTCACTGTGTTTGTACCACTGGGCTAGGAAGAGGTTACTGATCATCTACTCTACGCCATCTCTTTTCTCTTAAACCATGCAAGTATTTAACACATACCTCGCTGACAAGTGGGCCACTCGACCCACTCGCTGACAAGTGGACCAGTTTGCTACTCTGCCCAGAAAATACTTATTTCACTTATTTCACGCGGCCAAAAAATATGCGCTTAATTTGCCCAAAAAATGTGCGCAAGCGGGGACTCGAACCCACGACCGTGCGCTTAGTTCACTTGGTTTCTACCACTGGGCTAGGAAGAGGTTGCTGGTTTTGTACTCTATGCCCAGCCTTTTCAATGTATCAATCATCTCGCTGACAATTGGGCCCGCTCCTCCTCCTATCCACTCTTTTCCCCACTCCCCCTCTCCACTCCTCCTATCCACTCGACCCGCTCCTCCTCTCCGCCGCCACCGGCTTCTTCCTCTCCCACCGCCGCCGCATACTTTCTCTCCGTCGCCGACTCTCCGTCACCGTGGGTATGAATCCGCTTCCTCCTCCTCTTCCTATCTACTGTTATGATAGATTAGGGTTCTTGCCGGCGGATTAGGGTTTGATTAGGATGTTTTTTAGGGTGACGACGACGCCTCCCCGGCGCCTCTGCTGGTCCGACGCCTCCCGCGTAGCTTGCCCTACACCGCCGGCGACCACTTCTTCTCGGACTCCGCCGCGGTAAGCCATCCGCTTCATATCCTCTCTCCTTTCTCTTCTGCTCTAGGGTTTGAGAATCTAGGATTTGTTATGCATACTAGGCATCTATTGGTGGATTTAGGCATATTGTTCTTGGTGGATTTAGTATGCTCTGTTGGTGGATCTAGTGTGGTTGAATTGCTGTTTGATTACTATGTTGTTGTGGTAGGTAGTGTGGTTGGTGGATCTATGCTCTGTTGGTAGTCACCTGACAGCAATTAACTGTTGCTCTGTTGGTAGACATGCTGTTCTGTTGCTGTTGAATTCTGTGGTTAATTAACTGAATTAACCGAATTCTGTTGCTGTTGAATTCTATGGTGAACATGCTGTTACTGTTGCCAGAACATGCTGTTGAATTCTGTTGCGGTTGAATTCTGTGGTTGAACATGCTGTTGTGGTTATTCTTGTTGACAAGTCTTGTTGAACATGCTGTTGTGGTTGAACATGCTGTTGTGGTTATTCTTGTTGACAAGTCTTGTTGAACATGTTGTTGTGGTTATTCTGTGGTTGAACATGCTGTTGTGGTTATTCTGTTCCAGTTTCCTATTTCTGTCCAGTCATGTTGTTTAATTTACTATTGCTTGTTTCCTATTGCTTGTTTAGAGTAGAAGTGAGATGGCTGGCTTGGACGGTTTCGAGTTCTTCGAGATCATAATTGAGAAATCTTGCAGTAGGCAGGTATGTTTATCATCACTCATTTCTTTATCATCACTCTGCTGTCTAGTGCTTGATTGCCACAATTAACCACTGCTTGACCCTCGCTGCAGAGGCTGCCTGACAAGTTTGCGAAGATGCTCGCCGGCCGTGAGCCCCACAAAGTGAAGCTGCGGGAGGCCGGCAGCGGGCTTCACAGGCTGTGGGAAGTGTTGGTGGTGTTTGATGGTGAAGGCCACATCTACCTAGGGCCCGGCTGGGAGCATTTCGCCCGCGCCCATGAGCTACAGCTCGGGTACTTCCTTGTCTTCCGCTACGACGGCGACGCCATGTTCACCGTGAAGATGTTCGACAACACCATGTGCCGCATGTACTACCAGCACGATGACGATGCCAGTAAGCTCTCTGCCTCTCTTCTTCCTGTCCTTTTGGCTTCCTCTACCTGCACGATGACAACACCATGTTCACACATTGTTGCATTTGGCCAGGCAATGGGAGCAGCAGCGGGGATGACGAGGAGCAGAGCGGGGATGACGACGAGGAGCAGAGCGGGGATGACGACGAGGAGCAGAGCGGGGATGACGAGGAGCAGCCTATTCTGGCTGACGACGAACATGCTATGGTGGTGGCTGACGACGACCCTGCTATGGTGGTGGCGGATGACGACATTGCTATGGTGGTGGCGGATGACGACCTTGCTATGGTGGTGGCGGACGACGACCTCGCGATGGTGGTGGCGGACGACGACCTCGCGATGGTGGCGGCTCCTGCAATCCCACAGCTTGGCGACAGGACCATGCCAATTGTGGTAGAGGAGTACATCCGCGTTGGGATTCGCCACTCTGAGCGAATCAGGTTGATGAAGGAGAAGAAGGAGGAGTGAAGATGTTAAGAAGGTGTTCAGCATGTTAGGTTTAAGCTTGTTAGTGTAATATGAACATGTCAATGTTAAGTATGTCAGGTTTAATTTTGTGCATGCTCATGGATGCTGTATGACAGTGTCATCTAAACAAGTCATGTTTTTAACAATGAATATTCAGTTTGGTAATTGATGGGAATTGAAAATGCATGCTCATGGATGAAAGATAAAATTATGGGTTTTTGTGCATGCTCCTGTATGAAACAATATAAGTTTCATTTTTTGAATGCTAAAAACATGACTCAAACCCTAGCCACGGACGACCGCCGTGACTAAATCCACCGGTTTTTGAAAACACCGTAAAAATTCAAAAACCGTTTTTCATTTTTTGAATGCAAAAGCCATGCGTTTTTCGTGAAGCGGCTACAAGGAGGGGCACCCCAAACATCGCCATTCCATGTCTATCTCAAAGTAGGCCCTATTTGACGGACGGTCGCCAAAAAGCATGCATTTCCGACCCTCGTAGCTACTCCCGGCAATTCGGACCACCTTCGGCCGATTCAGCTGGAACCGACTGGAATTTGAACTGCGGGTCCTCCATAGCTTGCCCGTTATTTTCACTAAAAATGCTTTTTATCTTCACAGGTAGGCACTTCATCACAGAATCGACAACAGATTTGCACGGCTCAAACCCTAGCCACGGACGGCCGCCGCGACGAAATCGGCCGGTTTTTGAAAACACCGTAAAAAATTCAAAAAAATGGGAGACCTCCGCGTCACATCATCTAATGTGGCCTACCAACTAGCAAAAATACTAAACTTGCAATACCGGCGTTTTCTTGAAAAAGTGTTCTCAAAAACGACCTACCATGAACGAAGATTCATGCCTTTCAAGCCAAACTAGCAATGATATGGCCGCATCCGTTGAATAGTTTCTGATAATATGCCCAAATTGGGCGCATGCCTCCGTCTTGTGATGGCAAACAATGCTGACAAAGCGAGGTTCCAACTTGTTTAACAAAAAAAAAACCGTTTTTCATTTTTTGAATGCAAAAGACATGCGTTTTTCGTGAAGCGGCTACAAGGAGGGGCACCCCTAACGTCGCCATTCCATGTCTATCTTAAAGTAGGCCCTATTTTACGGACGGTCGCCAAAAAGCATGCATTTCCGACCCTCGTAGCTACTCCCGGCAATTCGGACCACCTTCGGCGGATTCAGCTGGAACCGACTGGAATTTGAACTGCGGGTCCTCCATAGCTTGCCCGTTATTTTCACTAAAAATGCTTTTTATCTTCACAGGTAGGCATTTCATCACAGAATCGACAACAGATTTGCACGGCTCAAACCCTAGCCACGGACGGCCGCCGCGACGAAATCGGCCGGTTTTTGAAAACACCGTAAAAAATTCAAAAAAATTCAAAAAAATGGGAGACCTCCGCGTCATATCATCTAATGTGGCCTACCAACTAGCAAAAATACTAAACTTGCAATACCGGCGTTTTCTTGAAAAAGTGTTCTCAAAAACGACCTACCATGAATGAAGATTCATGCCTTTCAAGCCAAACTAGCAATGATATGGCCGCATCCACTGAATAGTTTCTGATAATATGCCCAAATTGGGCGCATGCCTCCGTCTTGTGATGGGAAACAATGCTGACAAAGCGAGGTTCCAACTTGTTTAACAAAAAAACCGTTTTTCATTTTTTGAATGCAAAAGACATGCGTTTTTCGTGAAGCGGCTACAAGGAGGGGCACCCCAAACGTCGCAATTCCATGTCTATCTCAAAGTAGGCCCTATTTTACGGACAGTCGCCAAAAAGCATGCATTTCCGACCCTCGTAGCTACTCCCGGCAATTCGGACCACCTTCGGCCGATTCAGCTGGAACCGACTGGAATTTGAACTGCGGGTCCTCCATAGCTTGCCCGTTATTTTCACTAAAAATGCTTTTTATCTTCACAGGTAGGCATTTCATCAAAGAATCGACAACAGATTTGCACGGCTCAAACCCTAGCCACGGACGGCCGCCGCGACGAAATCGGCCGGTTTTTGAAAACACCATAAAATATTCAAAAAAATTCAAAAAAATGGGAGACCTCCGCGTCACATCATCTAATGTGGCCTACCAACTAGCAAAAATACTAAACTTGCAATACCGGCATTTTCTTGAAAAAGTGTTCTCAAAAACGACCTACCATGAACGAAGATTCATGCCTTTCAAGCCAAACTAGCAATGATATGGCCGCATCCGTTGAATAGTTTCTGATAATATGCCCAAATTGGGCGCATGCCTCCGTCTTGTGATGGCAAACAATGCTGACAAAGCGAGGTTCCAACTTGTTTAACAAAAAAAAACCGTTTTTCATTTTTTGAATGCAAAAGACATGCGTTTTTCGTGAAGCGGCTACAAGGAGGGGCACCCCAAACGTCGCCATTCCATGTCTATCTTAAAGTAGGCCCTATTTTATGGACGGTCGCCAAAAAGCATGCATTTCCTACCCTCATAGCTACTCCCGGCAATTTGGACCACCTTCGGCCGATTCAGCTGGAACCGACTGGAATTTGAACTGCGGGTCCTCCATAGCTTGCCCGTTATTTTCACTAAAAATGCTTTTTATCTTCACAGGTAGGCATTTCATCACAGAATCGACAACAGATTTGCACGGCTCAAACCCTAGCCACGGACGGCCGCCGCGACGAAATCGGCCGGTTTTTGAAAACACCGTAAAAAATTCAAATAAATTCAAAAAAATGGGAGACCTCCGCGTCATATCATCTAATGTGGCCTACCAACTAGCAAAAATACTAAACTTGCAATACCGGCGTTTTCTTGAAAAAGTGTTCTAAAAAACGACCTACCATGAATGAAGATTCATGCCTTTCAAGCCAAACTAGCAATGATATGTCCGCATCCGCTGAATAGTTTCTGATAATATGCCCAAATTGGGCGCATGCCTCCGTCTTGTGATGGGAAACAATGCTGACAAAGCGAGGTTCCAACTTGTTTAACAAAAAAACCGTTTTTCATTTTTTGAATGCAAAAGACATGCGTTTTTCGTGAAGCGGCTACAAGGAGGGGCACCCCAAACGTCGCAATTCCATGTCTATCTCAAAGTAGGCCCTATTTTACGGACAGTCGCCAAAAAGCATGCATTTCCGACCCTCGTAGCTACTCCCGGCAATTCGGACCACCTTCGGCCGATTCAGCTGGAACCGACTGGAATTTGAACTGCGGGTCCTCCATAGCTTGCCCGTTATTTTCACTAAAAATGCTTTTTATCTTCACAGGTAGGCATTTCATCACAGAATCGACAACAGATTTGCACGGCTCAAACCCTAGCCACGGACGGCCGCCGCGACGAAATCGGCCGGTTTTTGAAAACACCATAAAATATTCAAAAAAATTCAAAAAAATGGGAGACCTCCGTGTCACATCATCTAATGTGGCCTACCAACTAGCAAAAATACTAAACTTGCAATACCGGCATTTTCTTGAAAAAGTGTTCTCAAAAACGACCTACCATGAACGAAGATTCATGCCTTTCAAGCCAAACTAGCAATGATATGGCCGCATCCGTTGAATAGTTTCTGATAATATGCCCAAATTGGGCGCATGCCTCCGTCTTGTGATGGCAAACAATGCTGACAAAGCGAGGTTCCAACTTGTTTAACAAAAAAAAACCGTTTTTCATTTTTTGAATGCAAAAGACATGCGTTTTTCGTGAAGCGGCTACAAGGAGGGGCACCCCAAACGTCGCCATTCCATGTCTATCTTAAAGTAGGCCCTATTTTATGGACGGTCGCCAAAAAGCATGCATTTCCTACCCTCATAGCTACTCCCGGCAATTTGGACCACCTTCGGCCGATTCAGCTGGAACCGACTGGAATTTGAACTGCGGGTCCTCCATAGCTTGCCCGTTATTTTCACTAAAAATGCTTTTTATCTTCACAGGTAGGCATTTCATCACAGAATCGACAACAGATTTGCACGGCTCAAACCCTAGCCACGGACGGCCGCCGCGATGAAATCGGCCGGTTTTTGAAAACACCGTAAAAAATTCAAACAAATTCAAAAAAAATGGGAGACCTCCGCGTCACATCATCTAATGTGGCCT
The DNA here is from genome assembly GCA_963921465.1 of Triticum timopheevii. Lineage (NCBI taxonomy): Eukaryota > Viridiplantae > Streptophyta > Magnoliopsida > Poales > Poaceae > Triticum > Triticum timopheevii. The sequence goes on from OY997262.1 coordinate 449,696,701, forward strand.
ACCAACTAGCAAAAATACTAAACTTGCAATACCGGTGTTTTCTTGAAAAAGTGTTCTCAAAAACGACCTACCATGAACGAAGATTCATGCCTTTCAAGCCAAACTAGCAATGATATGGCCGCATCCGTTGAATAGTTTCTGATAATATGCCCAAATTGGGCGCATGCCTCCGTCTTGTGATGGCAAACAATGCTGACAAAGCGAGGTTCCAACTTGTTTAACCAAAAAAACCGTTTTTCATTTGTTGAATGCAAAAGAAATGCGTTTTTCGAGAAGCGGCTACAAGGAGGGGCACCCCAAACGTCGCCATTCCATGTCTATCTCAAAGTAGGCCCTATTTTACGGACGGTCGTCAAAAAGCATGCATTTCCGACTCTCGTAGCTACTCCCGGCAATTCGGACCACCTTCGGCCGATTCAGCTGGAACCGACTGGAATTTGAACTGCTGGTCCTCCATAGCTTGCCCGTTATTTTCACTAAAAATGCTTTTTATCTTCACAGGTAGGCATTTCATCACAGAATCGACAACAGATTTGCAAGGCTCAAACCCTAGCCACGGACGGCCGCCGCGACGAAATCGGCCGGTTTTTGAAAACACCATAAAAAATTCAAAAAAATTCAAAAAAATGGGAGACCTCCGCGTCACATCATCTAATGTGGCCTACCAACTAGCAAAAATACTAAACTTGCAATACCGGCGTTTTCTTGAAAAAGTGTTCTCAAAAACGACCTACCATGAACGAAGATTCATGCCTTTCAAGCCAAACTAGCAATGATATGGCCGCATCCGTTGAATAGTTTCTGATAATATGCCCAAATTGGGCGCATGCCTCCGTCTTGTGATGGCAAACAATGCTGACAAAGCGAGGTTCCAACTTGTTTAACAAGAAAAACCGTTTTTCATTTTTTGAATGCAAAAGACATGCGTTTTTCGTGAAGCGGCTACAAGGAGGGGCACCCCTAACGTCGCCATTCCATGTCTATCTTAAAGTAGGCCCTATTTTACGGACGGTCGCCAAAAAGCATGCATTCCCAACCCTCGTAGCTACTCCCGGCAATTCGGACCACCTTCGGTGGATTCAGCTGGAACTGACTGGAATTTTAACTGCGGGTCCTCCATAGCTTGCCCGTTATGTTCACTAAAAATGCTTTTTATCTTCACAGGTAGGCATTTCATCACAGAATCGACAACAGATTTGCACGGCTGAAACCCTAGCCACGGACGGCCGCCGCGACGAAATCGGCCGGTTTTTGAAAACACCGTAAAAAATTCAAAAAAATTCAAAAAAACGGGAGACCTCCGCGTCACATCATCTAATGTGGCCTACCAACTAGCAAAAATACTAAACTTGCAATACCGGCGTTTTCTTGAAAAAGTGTTCTCAAAAACGACCTACCATGAACGAAGATTCATGCCTTTCAAGCCAAACTAGCAATGATATGGCCGCATCCGTTGAATAGTTTCTGATAATATGCCCAAATTGGGCACACGCCTCCGTCTTGTGATGGCAAACAATGCTGACAAAGCGAGGTTCCAACTTGTTTAACAAAAAAAACCGTTTTTCATTTTTTGAATGCAAAAGACATGCGTTTTTCGTGAAGCGGCTACAAGGAGGGGCACCCCAAACGTCGCCATTCCATGTCTATCTCAAAGTAGGCCCTATTTTACGGATGGTCGCCAAAAAGCATGCATTTCCGACCCTCGTAGCTACTCCCGGCAATTCGGACCACCTTCGGCCGATTCAGCTGGAACCGACTGGAATTTGAACTGCGGGTCCTCCATAGCTTGCCCGTTATTTTCACTAAAAATGCTTTTTATCTTCACAGGTAGGCATTTCATCACAGAATCGACCACAGATTTGCACGGCTCAAACCCTAGCCACGGACGGCCGCCGCGACGAAATCGGCCGGTTTTTGAAAACACCGTAAAAAATTCAAAAAAATTCAAAAAAATGGGAGACCTCCGCGTCACATCATCTAATGTGGCCTACCAACTAGCAAAAATACTAAACTTGCAATACCGGCGTTTTCTTGAAAAAGTGTTCTCAAAAACGACCTACCATGAACGAAGATTCATGCCTTTCAAGCCAAACTAGCAATGATATGGCCGCATCCGTTGAATAGTTTCTGATAATATGCCCAAATTGGGCGCATGCCTCCGTCTTGTGATGGAGAACAATGCTGACAAAGCGAGGTTCCAACTTGTTTAACAAAAAAAACCGTTTTTCATTTTTTGAATGCAAAAGAAATGCGTTTTTCGTGAAGCGGCTACAAGGAGGGGCACCCCAAACGTCGCCATTCCATGTCTATCTCAAAGTAGGCCCTATTTTACGGACGGTCGCCAAAAAGCATGCATTTTCGACTCTCGTAGCTACTCCCGGCAATTCGGACCTCCTTCGGCCGAGTCAGCTGGAACCGACTGGAATTTGAACTGCGGGTCCTCCATAGCTTGCCCGTTATTTTCACTAAAAATGCTTTTTATCTTCACAGGTAGGCATTTCATCACAGAATCGACAACAGATTTGCAAGGCTCAAACCCTAGCCACGGACGGCCGCCGCGACGAAATCGGCCGGTTTTTGAAAACACCGTAAAAAATTCAAAAAAATTCGAAAAAATGGGAGACCTCCGCGTCACATCATCTAATGTGGCCTACCAACTAGCAAATATACTAAACTTGCAATACCGGCGTTTTCTTGAAAAAGTCTTCTCAAAAACGACCTACCATGAACGAAGATTCATGCCTTTCAAGCCAAACTAGCAATGATATGGCCGCATCCGTTGAATAGTTTCTGATAATATGCCCAAATTGGGCGCATGCCTCCGTCTTGTGATGGCAAACAATGCTGACAAAGCGAGGTTCCAACTTGTTTAACAAAAAAAAAACGTTTTTCATTTTTTGAATGCAAAAGACATGCGTTTTTCGTGAAGCGGCTACAAGGAGGGGCACCCCAAACGTCGCCATTCCATGTCTATCTCAAAGTAGGCCCTATTTTACGGACGGTCGCCAAAAAGCATGCATTTCCGACCCTCGTAGCTACTCCCGGCAATTCGGACCACCTTCGGCCGATTCAGCTGGAACCGACTGGAATTTGAACTGCGGGTCCTCCATAGCTTGCCCGTTATTTTCACTAAAAATGCTTTTTATCTTCACAGGTAGGCATTTCATCACAGAATCGACAACAGATTTGCATGGCTCAAACCCTAGCCACGGACGGCCGCCGCGACGAAATCGGCCGGTTTTTGAAAACACCGTAAAAAATTCAAAAAAATTCAAAAAAATGGGAGACCTCCGCGTCACATCATCTAATGTGGCCTACCAACTAGCAAAAATACTAAACTTGCAATACCGGCGTTTTCTTGAAAAAGTGTTCTCAAAAACGACCTACCATGAACGAAGATTCATGCCTTTCAAGCCAAACTAGCAATGATATGGCCGCATCCGTTGAATAGTTTCTGATAATATGCCCAAATTGGGCGCATGCCTCCGTCTTGTGATGGCAAACAATGCTGACAAAGCGAGGTTCCAACTTGTTTAACAAAAAAAAACCGTTTTTCATTTTTTGAATGCAAAAGAAATGCGTTTTTCGTGAAGCGGCTACAAGGAGGGGCAACCCAAACGTCGCCATTCCATGTCTATCTCAAAGTAGGCCCTATTTTACGGACGGTCGCCAAAAAGCATGCATTTCCGACTCTCGTAGCTACTCCCGGCAATTCGGACCACCTTCGGCCGATTCAGCTGGAACCGACTGGAATTTGAACTGCGGGTCCTCCATAGCTTGCCCGTTATTTTCACTAAAAATGCTTTTTATCTTCACAGGTAGGCATTTCATCACAGAATCGACAACAGATTTGCAAGGCTCAAACCCTAGCCACGGACGGCCGCCGCGACGAAATCGGCCGGTTTTTGAAAACACCGTAAAAAATTCAAAAAAATTCAAAAAAATGGGAGACCTCCGCGTCACATCATCTAATGTGGCCTACCAACTAGCAAATATACTAAACTTGCAATACCGGCGTTTTCTTCAAAAAGTGTTCTCAAAAACGACCTACCATGAACGAAGATTCATGCCTTTCAAGCCAAACTAGCAATGATATGGCCGCATCCGTTGAATAGTTTCTGATAATATGCCCAAATTGGGCGCATGCCTCCGTCTTGTGATGGCAAACAATGCTGACAAAGCGAGGTTCCAACTTGTTTAACAAAAAAAACCGTTTTTCATTTTTTGAATGCAAAAGACATGCGTTTTTCGTGAAGCGGCTACAAGGAGGGGCACCCCTAATGTCGCCATTCCATGTCTATCTTAAAGTAGGCCCTATTTTACAGACGGTCGCCAAAAAGCATGCATTTCCGACCCTCGTAGCTACTCCCGGCAATTCGGACCACCTTCGGCGGATTCAGCTGGAACCGACTGGAATTTGAACTGCGGGTCCTCCATAGCTTGCCTGTTATTTTCACTAAAAATGCTTTTTATCTTCACAGGTAGGCATTTCACCACAGAATCGACAACAGATTTGCACGGCTCAAACCCTAGCCACGGACGGCCGCCGCGACGAAATCGGCCGGTTTTTGAAAACACCGTAAAAAATTCAAAAAAATTCAAAAAAATGGGAGACCTCCGCGTCACATCATCTAATGTGGCCTACCAACTAGAAAAAATACTAAACTTGCAATACCGGCGTTTTCTTGAAAAAGTGTTCTCAAAAACGACCTACCATGAACGAAGATTCATGCCTTTCAAGCCAAACTAGCAATGATATGGCCGCATCCGCTGAATAGTTTCTGATAATATGCCCAAATTGGGCGCATGCCTCCGTCTTGTGATGGTAAACAATGCTGACAAAGCGAGGTTCCAACTTGTTTAACAAAAAAACCGTTTTTCATTTTTTGAATGCAAAAGACATGCGTTTTTCGTGAAGCGGCTACAAGGAGGGGCACCCCAAACGTCGCAATTCCATGTCTATCTCAAAGTAGGCCCTATTTTACGGACAGTCGCCAAAAAGCATGCATTTCCGACCCTCGTAGCTACTCCCGGCAATTCGGACCACCTTCGGCCGATTCAGCTGGAACCGACTGGAATTTGAACTGCGGGTCCTCCATAGCTTGCCCGTTATTTTCACTAAAAATGCTTTTTATCTTCACAGGTAGGCATTTCATCACAGAATCGACAACAGATTTGCACGGCTCAAACCCTAGCCACGGACGGCCGCCGCGACGAAATCGGCCGGTTTTTGAAAACACCGTAAAATATTCAAAAAAATTCAAAAAAATGGGAGACCTCCGCGTCACATCATCTAATGTGGCCTACCAACTAGCAAAAATACTAAACTTGCAATACCGGCGTTTTCTTGAAAAAGTGTTCTCAAAAACGACCTACCATGAACGAAGATTCATGCCTTTCAAGCCAAACTAGCAATGATATGGCCGCATCCGTTGAATAGTTTCTGATAATATGCCCAAATTGGGCGCATGCCTCCGTCTTGTGATGGCAAACAATGCTGACAAAGCGAGGTTCCAACTTGTTTAACAAAAAAAAACCGTTTTTCATTTTTTGAATGCAAAAGACATGCGTTTTTCGTGAAGCGACTACAAGGAGGGGCACCCCAAACGTCGCAATTCCATGTCTATCTCAAAGTAGGCCCTATTTTATGGACAGTCACCAAAAAGCATGCATTTCTGACCCTCGTAGCTACTCCCGGCAATTCGGACCACCTTCGGCCGATTCAGCTGGAACCGACTGGAATTTGAACTGCGGGTCCTCCATAGCTTGCCCGTTATTTTCACTAAAAATGCTTTTTATCTTCACAGGTAGGCATTTCATCACAGAATCGACAACAGATTTTCACGGCTCAAACCCTAGCCACGGACGGCCGCCGCGACGAAATCGACCGGTTTTTGAAAACATCGTAAAATATTCAAAAAAATTCAAAAAAATGGGAGACCTCCGCGTCACATCATCTAATGTGGCCTACCAACTAGCAAATATACTAAACTTGCAATACCAGCGTTTTCTTCAAAAAGTGTTCTAAAAAACGACCTACCATGAACGAAGATTCATGCCTTTCAAGCCAAACTAGCAATGATATGGCCGCATCCGTTGAATAGTTTCTGATAATATGCCCAAATTGGGCGCATGCCTCCGTCTTGTGATGGCAAACAATGCTGACAAAGCGAGGTTCCAACTTGTTTAACAAAAAAAAACCGTTTTTCATTTTTTGAATGCAAAAGACATGCGTTTTTCATGAAGCGGCTACAAGGAGGGGCACCCCAAACGTCGCCATTTCATGTCTATCTTAAAGTAGGCCCTATTTTATGGACGGTCGCCAAAAAGCATGCATTTCCTACCCTCATAGCTACTCCCGGCAATTCGGACCACCTTCGGCCGATTCAGCTGGAACCGACTGGAATTTGAACTGCTGGTCCTCCATAGCTTGCCCGTTATTTTCACTAAAAATGCTTTTTATCTTCACAGGTAGGCATTTCATCACAGAATCGACAACAGATTTGCAAGGCTCAAACCCTAGCCACGGACGGCCGCCGTGACGAAATCGGCCGGTTTTTGAAAACACCGTAAAAAATTCAAAAAAATTCAAAAAAATGGGAGACCTCCGCGTCACATCATCTAATGTGGCCTACCAACTAGCAAAAATACTAAACTTGCAATACCGGCGTTTTCTTGAAAAAGTGTTCTCAAAAACGACCTACCATGAACGAAGATTCATGCCTTTCAAGCCAAACTAGCAATGATATGGCCGCATCCGTTGAATAGTTTCTGATAATATGCCCAAATTGGGCGCATGCCTCCGTCTTGTGATGGCAAACAATGCTGACAAAGCGAGGTTCCAACTTGTTTAACAAAAAAAACCGTTTTTCATTTTTTGAATGCAAAAGACATGCGTTTTTCGTGAAGCGGCTACAAGGAGGGGCACCCCTAACGTCGCCATTCCATGTCTATCTTAAAGTAGGCCCTATTTTACGGACGGTCGCCAAAAAGCATGCATTTCCGACCCACGTAGCTACTCCCGGCAATTCGGACCACCTTCGGCGGATTCAGCTGGAACCGACTGGAATTTGAACTGCGGGTCCTCCATAGCTTGCCCGTTATTTTCACTAAAAATGCTTTTTATCTTCACAGGTAGGCATTTCATCACAGAATCAACAACAGATTTGCACGGCTGAAACCCTAGCCACGGACGGCCGCCGCGACGAAATCGGCCGGTTTTTGAAAACACCGTAAAAAATTCAAAAAAATTCAAAAAAATGGGAGACCTCCGCGTCACATCATCTAATGTGGCCTACCAACTAGCAAAAATACTAAACTTGCAATACCGGTGTTTTCTTGAAAAAGTGTTCTCAAAAACGACATACCATGAATGAAGATTCATGCCTTTCAAGCCAAACTAGCAATGATATGGCCGCATCCGTTCAATAGTTTCTGATAATATGCCCAAATTGGGCACATGCCTCCGTCTTGTGATGGCAAACAATGCTGACAAAGCGAGGTTCCAACTTGTTTAACAAAAAAAAACCGTTTTTCATTTTTTGAATGCAAAAGACATGCGTTTTTCGTGAAGCGGCTACAAGGAGGGGCACCCCAAACGTCGCCATTCCATGTCTATCTCAAAGTAGGCCCTATTTTATGGACGGTCGCCAAAAAGCATGCATTTCTGACCCTCGTAGCTACTCCCATCAATTCGGACCACCTTCGGCCGATTCAGCTGGAACCGACTGGAATTTGAACTGCGGGTCCTCCATAGCTTGCCCGTTATTTTCACTAAAAATGCTTTTTATCTTCACAGGTAGGCATTTCATCACAGAATCGACAACAGATTCGCACGGCTCAAACCCTAGCCACGGACGGCCGCCGCAACGAAATCGGCCGGTATTTGAAAACACCGTAAAATATTCAAAAAAATTCAAAAAAATGGGAGACCTCCGCGTCACATCATCTAATGTGGCCTACCAACTAGCAAAAATACTAAACTTGCAATACCGGCGTTTTCTTGAAAAAGTGTTCTCAAACACGACCTACCATGAACGAAGATTCATGCCTTTCAAGCCAAACTAGCAATGATATGGCCGCATCCGTTGAATAGTTTCTGATAATATGCCCAAATTGGGCGCATGCCTCCGTCTTGTGATGGCAAACAATGCTGACAAAGCGAGGTTCCAACTTGTTTAACAAAAAAAACCATTTTTCATTTTTTGAATGCAAAAGACATGCGTTTTTCGTGAAGCGGCTACAAGGAGGGGCACCCCAAACGTCGCCATTCCATGTCTATCTCAAAGTAGGCCCTATTTTATGGACGGTCGCCAAAAAGCATGCATTTCTGACCCTCGTAGCTACTCCCATCAATTCGGACCACCTTCGGCCGATTCAGCTGGAACCGACTGGAATTTGAACTGCGGGTCCTCCATAGCTTGCCCGTTATTTTCACTAAAAATGCTTTTTATCTTCACAGGTAGGCATTTCATCACAGAATCGACAACAGATTCGCACGGCTCAAACCCTAGCCACGGACGGCCGCCGCAACGAAATCGGCCGGTATTTGAAAACACCGTAAAATATTCAAAAAAATTCAAAAAATGGGAGACCTCCGCGTCACATCATCTAATGTGGCCTACCAACTAGCAAAAATACTAAACTTGCAATACCGGCGTTTTCTTGAAAAAGTGTTCTCAAGAACGACCTACCATGAACGAAGATTCATGCCTTTCAAGCCAAACTAGCAATGATATGGCCGCATCCGTTGAATAGTTTCTGATAATATGCCCAAATTGGGCGCATGCCTCCGTCTTGTGATGGCAAACAATGCTGACAAAGCGAGGTTCCAACTTGTTTAACAAAAAAAACCGTTTTTCATTTTTTGAATGCAAAAGACATGCGTTTTTCGTGAAGCGGCTACAAGGAGGGGCACCCCAAACGTCGCCATTCCATGTCTATCTTAAAGTAGGCCCTATTTTATGGACGGTCGCCAAAAAGCATGCATTTCCGACCCTCGTAGCTACTCCCGGCAATTCGGACCACCTTCGGCCGATTCAGCTGGAACCGACTGGAATTTGAACTGCGGGTCCTCCATAGCTTGCCCGTTATTTTCACTAAAAATGCTTTTTATCTTCACAGGTAGGCATTTCATCACAGAATCGACAACAGATTTGCACGGCTCAAACCCTAGCCACGGACGGCCGCCGCGACGAAATCGGCCGGTTTTTGAAAACACCGTAAAAAATTCAAAAAAATTCAAAAAAATGGGAGACCTCCGCGTCACATCATCTAATGTGGCCTACCAACTAGCAAAAATACTAAACTTGCAATACCGGTGTTTTCTTGAAAAAGTGTTCTCAAAAACGACCTACCATGAACGAAGATTCATGCCTTTCAAGCCAAACTAGCAATGATATGGCCGCATCCGTTCAATAGTTTCTGATAATATGCCCAAATTGGGCACATGCCTCCGTCTTGTGATGGCAAACAATGCTGACAAAGCGAGGTTCCAACTTGTTTAACAAAAAAACCGTTTTTCATTTTTTGAATGCAAAAGACATGCGTTTTTCGTGAAGCGGCTACAAGGAGGGGCACCCCAAACGTCGCAATTCCATGTCTATCTCAAAGTAGGCCCTATTTTATGGACAGTCGCCAAAAAGCATGCATTTCCGACCCTCGTAGCTACTCCCGGCAATTCGGACCACCTTCGGCCGATTCAGCTGGAACCGACTGGAATTTGAACTGCGGGTCCTCCATAGCTTGCCCGTTATTTTCACTAAAAATGCTTTTTATCTTCACAGGTAGGCATTTCATCATAGAATCGACAACAGATTTGCACGGCTCAAACCCTAGCCACGGACGGCCGCCGCGACGAAATCGGTCGGTTTTTGAAAACACCGTAAAAAATTCAAAAAAATTCAAAAAAATGGGAGACCTCCGCGTCACATCATCTAATGTGGCCTACCAACTAGCAAAAATACTAAACTTGCAATACCGGCGTTTTCTTGAAAAAGTGTTCTCAAACACGACCTACCATGAACGAAGATTCATGCCTTTCAAGCCAAACTAGCAATGATATGGCCGCATCCGTTGAAAAGTTTCTGATAATATGCCCAAATTGGGCGCATGCCTCCGTCTTGTGATGGCAAACAATGCTGACAAAGCGAGGTTCCAACTTGTTTAACAAAAAAAACCGTTTTTCATTTTTTGAATGCAAAAGACATGCGTTTTTCGTGAAGCGGCTACAAGCAGGGGCACCCCAAATGTCGCCATTCCATGTCTATCTGAAAGTAGGCCCTATTTTATGGACGGTCGCCAAAAAGCATGCATTTCCGACCCTCGTAGCTACTCCCGGCAATTCGGACCACCTTCGGCCGATTCAGCTGGAACCGACTGGAATTTGAACTGCGGGTCCTCCATAGCTTGCCCGTTATTTTCACTAAAAATGCTTTTTATCTTCACAGGTAGGCATTTCATCACAGAATCGACAACAGATTTGCACGGCTCAAACCCTAGCCACGGACGGCCGCCGCGACGAAATCGGCCGGTTTTTGAAAACACCGTAAAAAATTCAAATAAATTCAAAAAAATGGGAGACCTCCGCGTCACATCATCTAATGTGGCCTACCAACTAGCAAAAATACTAAACTTGCAATACCGGTGTTTTCTTGAAAAAGTGTTCTCAAAAACGACCTACCATGAACGAAGATTCATGCCTTTCAAGCCAAACTAGCAATGATATGGCCGCATCCGTTCAATAGTTTCTGATAATATGCCCAAATTGGGCACATGCCTCCGTCTTGTGATGGCAAACAATGCTGACAAAGCGAGGTTCCAACTTGTTTAACAAAAAAAACCGTTTTTCATTTTTTGAATGCAAAAGACATGCGTTTTTCGTGAAGCGGCTACAAGGAGGGGCACCCCAAACGTCGCAATTCCATGTCTATCTCAAAGTAGGCCCTATTTTATGGACAGTCGCCAAAAAGCATGCATTTCCGACCCTCGTAGCTACTCCCGGCAATTCGGACCACCTTCGGCCGATTCAGCTGGAACCGACTGGAATTTGAACTGCGGGTCCTCCATAGCTTGCCCGTTATTTTCTCTAAAAATGCTTTTTATCTTCACAGGTAGGCATTTCATCATAGAATCGACAACAGATTTGCACGGCTCAAACCCTAGCCACGGACGGCCGCCGCGACGAAATCGGTCGGTTTTTGAAAACACCGTAAAAAATTCAAAAAAATTCAAAAAAATGGGAGACCTCCGCGTCACATCATCTAATGTGGCCTACCAACTAGCAAAAATACTAAACTTGCAATACCGGCGTTTTCTTGAAAAAGTGTTCTCAAACACGACCTACCATGAACGAAGATTCATGCCTTTCAAGCCAAACTAGCAATGATATGGCCGCATCCGTTGAATAGTTTCTGATAATATGCCCAAATTGGGCGCATGCCTCCGTCTTGTGATGGCAAACAATGCTGACAAAGCGAGGTTCCAACTTGTTTAACAAAAAAAAACCGTTTTTCATTTTTTGAATGCAAAAGACATGCGTTTTTCGTGAAGCGGCTACAAGGAGGGGCACCCCAAACGTCGCCATTCCATGTCTATCTTAAAGTAGGCCCTATTTTATGGACGGTCGCCAAAAAGCATGCATTTCCTACCCTCATAGCTACTCCCGGCAATTCGGACCACCTTCGGCCGATTCAGCTGGAACCGACTGGAATTTGAACTGCGGGTCCTCCATAGCTTGCCCGTTATTTTCACTAAAAATGCTTTTTATCTTCACAGGTAGGCATTTCATCACAGAATCGACAACAGATTTGCACGGCTCAAACCCTAGCCACGGACGGCCGCCGCAACGAAATCGGCGGTTTTTGAAAACACCGTAAAAAATTCAAAAAAATTCAAAAAAATGGGAGACCTCCGCGTCACATCATCTAATGTGGCCTACCAACTAGCAAAAATACTAAACTTGCAATACCGGTGTTTTCTTGAAAAAGTGTTCTAAAAAACGACCTACCATGAACGAAGATTCATGCCTTTCAAGCCAAACTAGCAATGATATGGCCGCATCCGTTGAATAGTTTCTGATAATATGCCCAAATTGGGCACATGCCTCCGTCTTGTGATGGCAAACAATGCTGACAAAGCGAGGTTCCAACTTGTTTAACAAAAAAAAACCGTTTTTCATTTTTTGAATGCAAAAGACATGCGTTTTTCGTAAAGCGGCTACAAGGAGGGGCACCCCAAACGTCGCCATTCCATGTCTATCTCAAAGTAGGCCCTATTTTACGGACGGTTGCCAAAAAGCATGCATTCCCGACCCTCGTAGCTACTCCCGGCAATTCGGACCACCTTCGGCCGATTCAGTTGGTACCGACTGGAATTTGAACTGCGGGTCCTCCATAGCTTGCCCGTTATTTTCACTAAAAATGCTTTTTATCTTCACAGGTAGGCATTTCATCACAGAATCGACAATAGATTTGCACGGCTGAAATCCTAGCCACGGACGGCCGCCGCAATGAAATCGGCCGGTTTTTGAAAACACCGTAAAAAATTCAAAAAAATGGGAGACCTCCGCGTCACATCATCTAATGTGGCCTACCAACTAGAAAAAATACTAAACTTGCAATACCGGCGTTTTCTTGAAAAAGTGTTCTCAAACACGACCTACCATGAACGAAGATTCATGCCTTTCAAGCCAAACTAGCAATGATATGGCCGCATCCGTTGAATAGTTTCTGATAATATGCCCAAATTGGGCGCATGCCTCCGTCTTGTGATGGCAAACAATGCTGACAAAGCGAGGTTCCAACTTGTTTAACAAAAAAAAACCGTTTTTCATTTTTTGAATGCAAAAGACATGCGTTTTTCGTGAAGCGGCTACAAGGAGGGGCACCCCAAACGTCGCCATTCCATGTCTATCTCAAAGTAGGCCCTATTTTATGGACGGTCGCCAAAAAGCATGCATTTCTGACCCTCGTAGCTACTCCCATCAATTCGGACCACCTTCGGCCGATTCAGCTGGAACCGACTGGAATTTGAACTGCGGGTCCTCCATAGCTTGCCCGTTATTTTCACTAAAAATGCTTTTTATCTTCACAGGTAGGCATTTCATCATAGAATCGACAACAGATTTGCACGGCTCAAACCCTAGCCACGGACGGCCGCCGCGACGAAATCGGCCGATTTTTGAAAACACCGTAAAAAATTCAAAAAAATTCAAAAAAATGGGAGACCTCCGCGTCACATCATCTAATGTGGCCTACCAACTAGCAAAAATACTAAACTTGCAATACCGGCGTTTTCTTGAAAAAGTGTTCTCAAAAACGACCTACCATGAACCAAGATTCATGCCTTTCAAGCCAAACTAGCAATGATATGGCCGCATCCGTTGAATAGTTTCTTATAATATGCCCAAATTGGGCGCATGCCTCCGTCTTGTGATGGCAAACAATGCTGACAAAGCGAGGTTCCAACTTGTTTAACAAAAAAAACCATTTTTCATTTTTTGAATGCAAAAGACATGCATTTTTCGTGAAGCGGCTACAAGGAGGGGCACCCCAAACGTCGCAAATCCATGTCTATCTCAAAGTAGGCCCTATTTTACGGACAGTCGCCAAAAAGCATGCATTTCCGACCCTTGTAGCTACTCCCGGCAATTCGGACCACCTTCCGCCGAGTCAGCTGGAACCGACTGGAATTTGAACTCCGGGTCCTCCATAGCTTGCCCGTTATTTTCACTAGGAATGCTTTTTATCTTCACAGGTAGGCATTTCATCACAGAATCGACAACAGATTTGCACGGCTCAAACCCTAGCCACGGACGGCCGCCGCGACGAAATCGGCCGGTTTTTGAAAACACCGTAAAAAATTCAAAAAAATTCAAAAAAATGGGAGACCTCCGCGTCACATCATCTAATGTGGCCTACCAACTAGCAAAAATACTAAACTTGCAATACCGGCGTTTTCTTGAAAAAGTGTTCTCAAAAACGACCTACCATGAAAGAAGATTCATGCCTTTCAAGCCAAACTAGCAATGATATGGCCGCATCCGTTGAATAGTTTCTGATAATATGCCCAAATTGGGCGCATGCCTCCGTCTTGTGATGGCAAACAATGCTGACAAAGCGAGGTTCCAACTTGTTTAACAAAAAAAAACCGTTTTTCATTTTTTGAATGCAAAAGACATGCGTTTTTCGTGAAGCGGCTACAAGGAGGGGCACCCCAAACGTCGCCATTCCATGTCTATCTCAAAGTAGGCCCTATTTTACGGACAGTCGCCAAAAAGCATGCATTTCCGACCCTTGTAGCTACTCCCGGCAATTCGGACCACCTTCGGCCGATTCAGCTGGAACCGACTGGAATTTGAACTGCGGGTCCTCCATAGCTTGCCCGTTATTTTCACTAAAAATGCTTTTTATCTTCACAGGTAGGCATTTCATCACAGAATCGACAACAGATTTGCATGGCTCAAACCCTAGCCACGGACGGCCGCCGCGACGAAATCGGCCGGTTTTTGAAAACACCATAAAAAATTCAAAAAAATTCAAAAAAATGGGAGACCTCCGCGTCACATCATCTAATGTGGCCTACCAACTAGCAAAAATACTAAACTTGCAATACCGGCGTTTTCTTGAAAAAGTGTTCTCAAAAACGACCTACCATGAACGAAGATTCATGCCTTTCAAGCCAAACTAGCAATGTTATGGCCGTATCCGTTGAATAGTTTCTGATAATATGCCCAAATTGGGCGCATGCCTCCGTCTTGTGATGGCAAACAATGCTGACAAAGCGAGGTTCCAACTTGTTTAACAAAAAAAACCGTTTTTCATTTTTTGAATGCAAAAGACATGCGTTTTTCGTGAAGCGGCTACAAGGAGGGGCACCCCAAACGTCGCCATTCCATGTCTATCTTAAAGTAGGCCCTATTTTACGGACGGTCGCCAAAAAGCATGCATTTCCGACCCTCGTAGCTACTCCCGGCAATTCGGACCACCTTCGGCCGATTCAGCTGGAACCGATTGGAATTTGAACTGCGGGTCCTCCATAGCTTGCCCGTTATTTTCACTAAAAATGCTTTTTATCTTCACAGGTAGGCATTTCATCATAGAATCGACAACAGATTTGCACGGCTCAAACCCTAGCCACGGACGGCCGCCGCGACGAAATCGGCCGGTTTTTGAAAACACCGTAAAAAATTCAAAAAAATTCAAAAATATGGGAGACCTCCACGTCACATCATCTAATGTGGCCTACCAACTAGCAAAAATACTAAACTTGCAATACCGGCGTTTTTTTGAAAAAGTGTTCTCAAAAACGACCTACCATGAACGAAGATTCATGCCTTTCAAGCCAAACTAGCAATGATATGGCCGCATCCGTTGAATAGTTTCTGATAATATGCCCAAATTGGGCGCATGCCTCCGTCTTGTGATGGCAAACAATGCTGACAAAGCGAGGTTCCAACTTGTTTAACAAAAAAAAACCGTTTTTCATTTTTTGAATGCAAAAGACATGCGTTTTTCGTGAAGCGGCTACAAGGAGGGGCACCCCAAACGTCGCCATTCCATGTCTATCTTAAAGTAGGCCCTATTTTATGGACGGTCGCCAAAAAGCATGCATTTCCTACCCTCATAGCTACTCCCGGCAATTCGGACCACCTTCGGCCGATTCAGCTGGAACCGACTGGAATTTGAACTGCGGGTCCTCCATAGCTTGCCCGTTATTTTCACTAAAAATGCTTTTTATCTTCACAGGTAGGCATTTCATCACAGAATCGACAACAGATTTGCACGGCTCAAACCCTAGCCACGGACGGCCGCCGCAACGAAATCGGCGGTTTTTGAAAACACCGTAAAAAATTCAAAAAAATTCAAAAAAATGGGAGACCTCCGCGTCACATCATCTAATGTGGCCTACCAACTAGCAAAAATACTAAACTTGCAATACCGGTGTTTTCTTGAAAAAGTGTTCTAAAAAACGACCTACCATGAACGAAGATTCATGCCTTTCAAGCCAAACTAGCAATGATATGGCCGCATCCGTTGAATAGTTTCTGATAATATGCCCAAATTGGGCACATGCCTCCGTCTTGTGATGGCAAACAATGCTGACAAAGCGAGGTTCCAACTTGTTTAACAAAAAAAAACCGTTTTTCATTTTTTGAATGCAAAAGACATGCGTTTTTCGTAAAGCGGCTACAAGGAGGGGCACCCCAAACGTCGCCATTCCATGTCTATCTCAAAGTAGGCCCTATTTTACGGACGGTTGCCAAAAAGCATGCATTCCCGACCCTCGTAGCTACTCCCGGCAATTCGGACCACCTTCGGCCGATTCAGTTGGTACCGACTGGAATTTGAACTGCGGGTCCTCCATAGCTTGCCCGTTATTTTCACTAAAAATGCTTTTTATCTTCACAGGTAGGCATTTCATCACAGAATCGACAATAGATTTGCACGGCTGAAATCCTAGCCACGGACGGCCGCCGCAATGAAATCGGCCGGTTTTTGAAAACACCGTAAAAAATTCAAAAAAATGGGAGACCTCCGCGTCACATCATCTAATGTGGCCTACCAACTAGAAAAAATACTAAACTTGCAATACCGGCGTTTTCTTGAAAAAGTGTTCTCAAACACGACCTACCATGAACGAAGATTCATGCCTTTCAAGCCAAACTAGCAATGATATGGCCGCATCCGTTGAATAGTTTCTGATAATATGCCCAAATTGGGCGCATGCCTCCGTCTTGTGATGGCAAACAATGCTGACAAAGCGAGGTTCCAACTTGTTTAACAAAAAAAAACCGTTTTTCATTTTTTGAATGCAAAAGACATGCGTTTTTCGTGAAGCGGCTACAAGGAGGGGCACCCCAAACGTCGCCATTCCATGTCTATCTCAAAGTAGGCCCTATTTTATGGACGGTCGCCAAAAAGCATGCATTTCTGACCCTCGTAGCTACTCCCATCAATTCGGACCACCTTCGGCCGATTCAGCTGGAACCGACTGGAATTTGAACTGCGGGTCCTCCATAGCTTGCCCGTTATTTTCACTAAAAATGCTTTTTATCTTCACAGGTAGGCATTTCATCATAGAATCGACAACAGATTTGCACGGCACAAACCCTAGCCACGGACGGCCGCCGCGACGAAATCGGCCGATTTTTGAAAACACCGTAAAAAATTCAAAAAAATTCAAAAAAATGGGAGACCTCCGCGTCACATCATCTAATGTGGCCTACCAACTAGCAAAAATACTAAACTTGCAATACCGGCGTTTTCTTGAAAAAGTGTTCTCAAAAACGACCTACCATGAACGAAGATTCATGCCTTTCAAGCCAAACTAGCAATGATATGGCCGCATCCGTTGAATAGTTTCTGATAATATGCCCAAATTGGGCGCATGCCTCCGTCTTGTGATGGCAAACAATGCTGACAAAGCGAGGTTCCAACTTGTTTAACAAAAAAAACCATTTTTCATTTTTTGAATGCAAAAGACATGCATTTTTCGTGAAGCGGCTACAAGGAGGGGCACCCCAAACGTCGCAAATCCATGTCTATCTCAAAGTAGGCCCTATTTTACGGACAGTCGCCAAAAAGCATGCATTTCCGACCCTTGTAGCTACTCCCGGCAATTCGGACCACCTTCCGCCGAGTCAGCTGGAACCGACTGGAATTTGAACTCCGGGTCCTCCATAGCTTGCCCGTTATTTTCACTAGGAATGCTTTTTATCTTCACAGGTAGGCATTTCATCACAGAATCGACAACAGATTTGCACGGCTCAAACCCTAGCCACGGACGGCCGCCGCGACGAAATCGGCCGGTTTTTGAAAACACCGTAAAAAATTCAAAAAAATTCAAAAAAATGGGAGACCTCCGCGTCACATCATCTAATGTGGCCTACCAACTAGCAAAAATACTAAACTTGCAATACCGGCGTTTTCTTGAAAAAGTGTTCTCAAAAACGACCTACCATGAAAGAAGATTCATGCCTTTCAAGCCAAACTAGCAATGATATGGCCGCATCCGTTGAATAGTTTCTGATAATATGCCCAAATTGGGCGCATGCCTCCGTCTTGTGATGGCAAACAATGCTGACAAAGCGAGGTTCCAACTTGTTTAACAAAAAAAACCGTTTTTCATTTTTTGAATGCAAAAGACATGCGTTTTTCGTGAAGCGGCTACAAGGAGGGGCACCCCATACGTCGCCATTCCATGTCTATCTCAAAGTAGGCCCTATTTTACGGACAGTCGCCAAAAAGCATGCATTTCCGACCCTTGTAGCTACTCCCGGCAATTCGGACCACCTTCGGCCGATTCAGCTGGAACCGACTGGAATTTGAACTGCGGGTCCTCCATAGCTTGCCCGTTATTTTCACTAAAAATGCTTTTTATCTTCACAGGTAGGCATTTCATCACAGAATCGACAACAGATTTGCATGGCTCAAACCCTACCCACGGACGGCCGCCGCGACGAAATCGGCCGGTTTTTGAAAACACCATAAAAAATTCAAAAAAATTCAAAAAAATGGGAGACCTCCGCGTCACATCATCTAATGTGGCCTACCAACTAGCAAAAATACTAAACTTGCAATACCGGCGTTTTCTTGAAAAAGTGTTCTCAAAAACGACCTACCATGAACGAAGATTCATGCCTTTCAAGCCAAACTAGCAATGTTATGGCCGTATCCGTTGAATAGTTTCTGATAATATGCCCAAATTGGGCGCATGCCTCCGTCTTGTGATGGCAAACAATGCTGACAAAGCGAGGTTCCAACTTGTTTAACAAAAAAAACCGTTTTTCATTTTTTGAATGCAAAAGACATGCGTTTTTCGTGAAGCGGCTACAAGGAGGGGCACCCCAAACGTCGCCATTCCATGTCTATCTTAAAGTAGGCCCTATTTTACGGACGGTCGCCAAAAAGCATGCATTTCCGACCCTCGTAGCTACTCCCGGCAATTCGGACCACCTTCGGCCGATTCAGCTGGAACCGATTGGAATTTGAACTGCGGGTCCTCCATAGCTTGCCCGTTATTTTCACTAAAAATGCTTTTTATCTTCACAGGTAGGCATTTCATCATAGAATCGACAACAGATTTGCACGGCTCAAACCCTAGCCACGGACGGCCGCCGCGACGAAATCGGCCGGTTTTTGAAAACACCGTAAAAAATTCAAAAAAATTCAAAAATATGGGAGACCTCCACGTCACATCATCTAATGTGGCCTACCAACTAGCAAAAATACTAAACTTGCAATACCGGCGTTTTTTTGAAAAAGTGTTCTCAAAAACGACCTACCATGAACGAAGATTCATGCCTTTCAAGCCAAACTAGCAATGATATGGCCGCATCCGTTGAATAGTTTCTGATAATATGCCCAAATTGGGCGCATGCCTCCGTCTTGTGATGGCAAACAATGCTGACAAAGCGAGGTTCCAACTTGTTTAACAAAAAAAAACCATTTTTCATTTTTTGAATGCAAAAGACATGCATTTTTCGTGAAGCGGCTACAAGGAGGGGCACCCCAAACGTCGCAAATCCATGTCTATCTCAAAGTAGGCCCTATTTTACGGACAGTCGCCAAAAAGCATGCATTTCCGACCCTTGTAGCTACTCCCGGCAATTCGGACCACCTTCGGCCGATTCAGCTGGAACCGACTGGAATTTGAACTCCGGGTCCTCCATAGCTTGCCCGTTATTTTCACTAGGAATGCTTTTTATCTTCACAGGTAGGCATTTCATCACAGAATCGACAACAGATTTGCACGGCTCAAACCCTAGCCACGGACGGCCGCCGCGACGAAATCGGCCGGTTTTTGAAAACACCGTAAAAAATTCAAAAAAACTCAAAAAAATGGGAGACCTCCGCGTCACATCATCTAATGTGGCCTACCAACTAGCAAAAATACTAAACTTGCAATACCGGCGTTTTCTTGAAAAAGTGTTCTCAAAAACGACCTACCATGAACGAAGATTCATGCCTTTCAAGCCAAACTAGCAATGTTATGGCCGTATCCGTTGAATAGTTTCTGATAATATGCCCAAATTGGGCGCATGCCTCCGTCTTGTGATGGCAAACAATGCTGACAAAGCGAGGTTCCAACTTGTTTAACAAAAAAAAACCGTTTTTCATTTTTTGAATGCAAAAGACATGCGTTTTTCGTGAAGCGGCTACAAGGAGGGGCACCCCAAACGTCGCCATTCCATGTCTATCTTAAAGTAGGCCCTATTTTACGGACGGTCGCCAAAAAGCATGCATTTCCGACCCTCGTAGCTACTCCCGGCAATTCGGACCACCTTCGGCCGATTCAGCTGGAACCGATTGGAATTTGAACTGCGGGTCCTCCATAGCTTGCCCGTTATTTTCACTAAAAATGCTTTTTATCTTCACAGGTAGGCATTTCATCATAGAATCGACAACAGATTTGCACGGCTCAAACCCTAGCCACGGACGGCCGCCGCGACGAAATCGGCCGGTTTTTGAAAACACCGTAAAAAATTCAAAAAAATTCAAAAATATGGGAGACCTCCACGTCACATCATCTAATGTGGCCTACCAACTAGCAAAAATACTAAACTTGCAATACCGGCGTTTTTTTGAAAAAGTGTTCTCAAAAACGACCTACCATGAACGAAGATTCATGCCTTTCAAGCCAAACTAGCAATGATATGGCCGCATCCGTTGAATAGTTTCTGATAATATGCCCAAATTGGGCGCATGCCTCCGTCTTGTGATGGCAAACAATGCTGACAAAGCGAGGTTCCAACTTGTTTAACAAAAAAAACCATTTTTCATTTTTTGAATGCAAAAGACATGCATTTTTCGTGAAGCGGCTACAAGGAGGGGCACCCCAAACGTCGCAAATCCATGTCTATCTCAAAGTAGGCCCTATTTTACGGACAGTCGCCAAAAAGCATGCATTTCCGACCCTTGTAGCTACTCCCGGCAATTCGGACCACCTTCGGCCGATTCAGCTGGAACCGACTGGAATTTGAACTCCGGGTCCTCCATAGCTTGCCCGTTATTTTCACTAGGAATGCTTTTTATCTTCACAGGTAGGCATTTCATCACAGAATCGACAACAGATTTGCACGGCTCAAACCCTAGCCACGGACGGCCGCCGCGACGAAATCGGCCGGTTTTTGAAAACACCGTAAAAAATTCAAAAAAACTCAAAAAAATGGGAGACCTCCGCGTCACATCATCTAATGTGGCCTACCAACTAGCAAAAATACTAAACTTGCAATACCGGCGTTTTCTTGAAAAAGTGTTCTCAAAAACGACCTACCATGAAAGAAGATTCATGCCTTTCAAGCCAAACTAGCAATGTTATGGCCGCATCCGTTGAATAGTTTCTGATAATATGCCCAAATTGGGCGCATGCCTCCGTCTTGTGATGGCAAACAATGCTGACAAAGCGAGGTTCCAACTTGTTTAACAAAAAAAACCGTTTTTCATTTTTTGAATGCAAAAGACATGCGTTTTTCGTGAAGCGGCTACAAGGAGGGGCACCCCAAACGTCGCCATTCCATGTCTATCTTAAAGTAGGCCCTATTTTACGGACGGTCGCCAAAAAGCATGCATTTCCGACCCTCGTAGCTACTCCCGGCAATTCGGACCACCTTCGGCCGATTCAGCTGGAACCGACTGGAATTTGAACTGCGGGTCCTCCATAGCTTGCCCGTTATTTTCACTAAAAATGCTTTTTATCTTCACAGGTAGGCATTTCATCATAGAATCGACAACAGATTTGCACGGCTCAAACCCTAGCCACGGACGGCCGCCGCGACGAAATCGGCCGGTTTTTGAAAACACCGTAAAAAATTCAAAAAAATTCAAAAAAATGGGAGACCTCCACGTCACATCATCTAATGTGGCCTACCAACTAGCAAAAATACTAAACTTGCAATACCGGCGTTTTTTTGAAAAAGTGTTCTCAAAAACGACCTACCATGAACGAAGATTCATGCCTTTCAAGCCAAACTAGCAATGATATGGCCGCATCCGCTGAATAGTTTCTGATAATATGCCCAAATTGGGCGCATGCCTCCGTCTTGTGATGGCAAACAATGCTGACAAAGCGAGGTTCCAACTTGTTTAACAAAAAAAAACCGTTTTTCATTTTTTGAATGCAAAAGACATGCGTTTTTCGTGAAGCGGCTACAAGGAGGGGCACCCCAAACGTCGCCATTCCATGTTTATCTCAAAGTAGGCCCTATTTTACGGACGGTCGCCAAAAAGCATGCATTTCCGACCCTCGTAGCTACTCCCGGCAATTCGGACCACCTTCGGCCGATTCAGCTGGAACCGACTGGAATTTGAACTGCGGGTCCTCCATAGCTTGCCCGTTATTTTCACTAAAAATGCTTTTTATCTTCACAAGTAGGCATTTCATCACAGAATCGACAACAGATTTGCACGGCTCAAACCCTAGCCACGGACGGCCGCCGCGACGAAATCGGCCGGTTTTTGAAAACACCGTAAAAAAATCAAAAAAATGGGAGACCTCCGCGTCACATCATCTAATGTGGCCTACCAACTAGAAAAAATACTAAACTTGCAATACCGGCGTTTTCTTGAAAAAGTGTTCTAAAAAACGACCTACCATGAACGAAGATTCATGCCTTTCAAGCCAAACTAGCAATGATATGGCCGCATCCGTTGAATAGTTTCTGATAATATGCCCAAATTGGGCGCATGCCTCCGTCTTGTGATGGCAAACAATGCTGACAAAGCGAGGTTCCAACTTGTTTAACAAAAAAAAACCGTTTTTCATTTTTTGAATGCAAAAGACATGCGTTTTTCGTGAAGCGGCTACAAGGAGGGGCAACCCAAACGTTGCCATTCCATGTCTATCTTAAAGTAGGCCCTATTTTACGGACGGTCGCCAAAAAGCATGCATTTCCGACCCTCGTAGCTACTCCCGGCAATTCGGACCACCTTCGGCCGATTCAGCTGGAACCGACTGGAATTTGAACTGCGGGTCCTCCATAGCTTGCCCGTTATTTTCACTAAAAATGCTTTTTATCTTCACAGGTAGGCATTTCATCATAGAATCGACAACAGATTTGCACGGCTCAAACCCTAGCCACGGACGGCCGCCGCGACGAAATCGGTTGGTTTTTGAAAACACCGTAAAAAATTCAAAAAAATTCAAAAAAATGGGAGACCTCCGCGTCACATCATCTAATGTGGCCTACCAACTAGCAAAAATACTAAACTTGCAATACCGGCATTTTCTTGAAAAAGTGTTCTCAAAAACGACCTACCATGAACGAAGATTCATGCCTTTCAAGCCAAACTAGCAATGATATGGCCGCATCCGTTGAATAGTTTCTGATAATATGCCCAAATTGGGCGCATGCCTCTGTCTTGTGATGGCAAACAATGCTGACAAAGCGAGGTTCCAACTTGTTTAACAAAAAAAACCGTTTTTCATTTTTTGAATGCAAAAGACATGCGTTTTTCGTGAAGCGGCTACAAGGAGGGGCACCCCAAACGTCGCAATTCCATGTCTATCTCAAAGTAGGCCCTATTTTACGGATAGTCACCAAAAAGCATGCATTTCCGACCCTCGTAGCTACTCCCGGCAATTCGGACCACCTTCGGCCGATTCAGCTGGAACCGACTGGAATTTGAACTGCGGGTCCTCCATAGCTTGCCCGTTATTTTCACTAAAAATGCTTTTTATCTTCACAGGTAGGCATTTCATCACATAATCGACAACAGATTTGCACGGCTCAAACCCTAGCCACGGACGGCCGCCGCGACGAAATCGGCCGGTTTTTGAAAACACCATAAAAAATTCAAAAAAATGGGAGACCTCCGCGTCACATCATCTAATGTGGCCTACCAACTAGCAAAAATACTAAACTTGCAGTACCGGCGTTTTCTTGAGCTACTCGGTATGATTTTAATCATGATTTCTACAAAGTTTACAAAAAAAACCCTATTTTTTTCTACACCCAAACCCAAAAGGATTTCCCTCCCACACCAAAATTTTCCCTCCACCAAAATTTCCCTCTCCCAAAATTTCCCTCCACTCCCTCCACTCCCTCTCCCACTACCAGGCGGGACCCACCACTCCCTCTCCCACTAACACGCGGGATCCCCTCCCCTCCCCTCCCAAAATTTCCCCATTCCCCTCCCCTCTCCCCGACAAACCCTATCTTCTCCCCATTCCCCTCCCCGAGCCGCCCCGCCCCACCGACGACCACTCCCTCCCCTGCTCCGTGCCGCCCCGCCACGCCGCACCGCGGTGCGCCGCCCACCCCGACGACGAATCCACCCTTCTCTCTCCCCTCAACGACGGTGGCTACATCGACGGCTATATCAATGACAGTGAGTACATCGGCGACGGTGGCTACATCATCCACATCATCAACGATCGACGACGGCGACAGGTACCCCTCTCCTCTCCCCTCTCCCCCTAGGGTTCGGTAGATCCCCCTCCTGGTCAACCTAGGGTTAGGATTCGGTCGATCTAGGGTTAGGATTCGGTCAATCTAGGGTTAGGATTCGGCTGATCTACGAGCTCCTGGTGGTTCTTGTTCATGTTCATCGAGCTTCTGGTTCTTATTCTTGTTCATGTCGATCTAGGGTTAGGATTCACGCGTCGGCTCCTCCCTCATGGTTTGTATGATTTCTTGTTCTTGTTCATGTCGATCTAGGGCCAGGATTCATTTTCTTTTCGCGTTTTCTTACCATCTTGTAGGGCTTGAACCCTACTAATCCAGAACGTGCTCGCCAGATTCACTCATGGTGCTTGGCTTGGGTCACAGTTGGTTATGTTGCATGCGTGTCCTTGTGCACTTGTAGTGTTTGATCCCCCTCATGGTTTAGGGTTCATGTTGATGGAGAGGAAGTGCATGATTTTAGGGGACGGGGATGGATGAGGAGGTGGATGAGGTTTGAGGAAGACCTCCCTCTGGTTCATGGTTCATGTTGCCTTGTGTATGATTTAATTACTTGGCTTGTATCAGTAGCACTTGGAGAAGGTGCCCCTCAGGGCCTCTCATGCTACCCATTCCTGTTGTTTTGAGGTTATGGGTGGGTTTGCTGTGCGTTTGGTTATATTGTGCTTGTGCATTGGTTTGGTTCGTGGCGTGTTTACCGCTCTTGTGAGCGGGGCGCTGTGTCACTGATGTTTCTGAACCTGGTGTTTATGTCATATCTCTCTTATGAGATGTATGGCCAAGTGAATGTTGTCATCATCACAATTCACCCCTATGAAACCAGTAGTTTATTTCCCTTTGATTTCATCGAAAATGTTGTCCCATGTGGCCCTCTCGCCTTTTTTTGTTGTTGTTGTTGTTGCAAAGACCGAGAACTTTATTGAGCAGTTGAGAGTATTTTTTTCATCTGCTTTTGTACTTCTGCAAGTACTGTTGTTTCATGCTTTACTAGTGGAAACATCTAGTTATTTTGAAGGTCCTCATGATATACTCGTCTAGCTTGCTGTCAGACTGTCTAAGCATGTGTACATGACACTAATTCACTAGTTCATGTTGCTTGCTTGCTAACATACATGTTGCTTGCAAGCATACATGCTTAATTAGGGTTTCCATTAGCAGTACTTGCTTGTATCAGTAGCACATGGAGAAGAAGCTACTTGCTTTCTTATTAATTAGGGTTTGTATCAATAGTATTTGCTTGCTTCTTTTCAATTTCCTTCAATGCTTTCTTGTTTCTATTAGTAGCACTTTGCTTGCTTACTTGTTTAGTGTACATATATTTCCACTGTACATGCATGCTTGTTTAGTGCACTTACATGTTTGCTTAATTAATAACAGTACATCACTGTATGTGCATGATGGTCCAAATGCTTTCCTTTATTGATACAAGTGCATCATTTTACTTTATCCTTGTTGTATCTGATTGTTGTTTATTCTATTTTGCAAGCACCACCTCAAGATCATCCATGGCAAGGAGGATAAGGTCAAGCATGAGGCCAACCGTTGGTATGCAACTTGCTTCTTGTGGCCAGTTTCATAAAATCTGTGTCTTAATATGCTAAGTGAAATGTATTGCTGCAATCTGAATAAGCTGGCTTAATTGTGCCTGTGTGCTGTTAGTCTTCCTTACCTGAATAACTAGGATTAAATGATAATAAAATTTCATAAGATATGTTTGGCTACCTGTCCATGCATTCCAAACATTCACCTAATAGTTATGTTTCCTGTATCATGCAAAGAAGAGCCTCTCACCGAGTACGAGAAGGTTAGGGCTAGAAATATCATGAGGAACAATCAGGTGTTCCGGTCCCTTGGCACTGGTGCAATAGCGTCGATGATTAGGAAAACAAAGGGTGTACAAGAAGGTAGAAGTGATGAGGTTCAAGAGGGTAGTGGAGTTATCAATGATGACCCAGAGTACAATCCTAAAGAGGATGAAGTTATTGATGGAGAGGAAGTGGATGATGTTGTAGTCAACAAGATTGTTAAGGTGCAAACTCTGTCTTGCTTGGAGGGTTGGGGTTCTGTTAATCTATGTTATTCCTTGTGCTCACATATTTCTCTTGTGATCTAATGCTTTTTTCCGTGCTGTTTATACGAGGCACTGAAGGAATCTAGGACGAAGAGGCCTGGTGTTAAGAAGACAGTCAGCAAGAAGCACAAGAGCTGAGAAACATCTCCTGCAATGCCTCCAGGAAGGGTGATGGCCCCAGCTCCAGGACAAAAAAAGAGGATCCTGGAACCTGATGAACCTGCCCTTGATAGAGTCACAAGGCAGAAAGCAAGGATGGCGACTGCGACGGACCATCAGGAAAGTATGCTGCTCATGGACTCTCAGACCTCGGTGCAAACGGGTGATGAGTTGCCGCCCATGGATGAAGGAACCACTCTCAGCATGGATGGAAATGGCACTGTCTGCCTAGATGAAGCAGGAACCATCTGCATTGACGAAGCAGGCACTGTCCACACAGACCTCAGCCCTGTTGCACCTTCTATTGACAGGAACGCTGTCATCAATGAAGAAGAACAGTAGCTTGTGCTTCAATCGGGCAAGTTGACCTTTGCAATGCTATCTTTTACTAGTGCATTTTCCAAATGGAATGATCATGTATGCTTTTGTTGATTC
Source organism: Triticum timopheevii (assembly GCA_963921465.1). Classification (NCBI taxonomy): domain Eukaryota; kingdom Viridiplantae; phylum Streptophyta; class Magnoliopsida; order Poales; family Poaceae; genus Triticum; species Triticum timopheevii. The sequence goes on from OY997262.1 coordinate 449,723,769, forward strand.
CTGCATTTGTCGATTTCTATTCTAATTTATGAGTTCAGTTTCATTTTCAGATGCAATGACTCCCAAGACTAGACTTAGAAAGGGCAGAGGGCTAGAGAGGATCACCAAGTCGCTTGGTAGCAAGGTGCCTATCCAAATTGCTGAAGGGATGATTCGTCCAGAGAAGCCTTTGCAGGCAGCAAAGCTTGCTTCTGAGTGTGGACTCGTTGCAAAAAGCCATCTTTCGGTTCTTCCTCACTTCAAGCTATACAAAAAAATGCTAGTCTATTGGAGAACTACATTGGGAAAGTTGCTGTAAGCTACTTGTTTCGTAGTTAATGTGCTATCTATTTTCTGTTACACCTATGCATGATCACTAATATTGTTCCTACCTTGTTTGCTATCTTGGTAGGCAAATTTTGAGATGAACACGGACTCGGAGACCATCAAGACCTCATGCAAAGATATTCTGCAGAAATATTCAAAGAACAGACGCCATCAGATCAAGAAGAAGTATTTTGATACCGTAACCGCAAATAAAGTCAGCATTAAGTCTCCGATGCCTGATCTAACGGATGGTGAATGGCGAGCTCTGGTGGAGATGTGGTCTACCCCAAGACACAAGGTTTGTCTCTGCTTTGTTTGATGCTTTATGTTCTGCACATGATATGCTAGTGCTAGATCATGCTGACAGTATGCTTTTTTTGTAGGAAACCTGTTTGTCGAACAAGATGAATCGACAAAAAGTCGTGTACAGTCAAAGAACTGGTTCCAGGCACTACACAACACACATTTTTGCCACTGTGAGAACTCTTCTCTAGAGACTTTACCTTTGGTTCCTCATTGAATAACATTTCTGATTCTTGCTGAATAACATTTTGATTTTTGTTGAAAAACATTTCAGAAATAAGAGCGTAAGGGTGAGGAGCTGTCTGCGATTGACTTGTTTAAGGCCACCCACAACAGCACGAAGCACGGGTTTTCAGAGCCAGTCAAGACTGCTATAGTAAGTCACTCCATGCTTTGCCCTATTTGATTCACAGCCAGCTTTGATGCTTTGACGATTTTATGTTGTTTGACTCGGAGCCAGTCAAGAACACATGCTATGTTCCATGCTTTGATGTTGTTTGATAGTTCATATTGTTCCAATTGTAGGCTTGAGATGGAAATTTGATCAGAACTTGCTGTAGCTATTTGATGCATTTTTTATGATATGATGAAATTTGATCTGAATGTTAGTTTGATGATCGGCTCACTCGGGAAGCCATCTTATATATAGAACCACCATTCTAGGCTTAATGAACCACCATTCTAGGCTTAATGTTCCAATTGCATGTCTCCAGGTCACTAGTCATCATCTTCTTGTATAGATTTTGTGTGCTGGTTTGGTTACTTCAAATAATCCATTTGTGTGCTGGTTTGGTTTCTCTTGCTTGGTTTGGTTTGCAAAATGTGAAATAGATCTCCCACTAATGCCTATCATTTTCCTCCATATGCTAGCTTGAGATGGAAAAAATGAAGGAAGCGCCGATACCAGAAGGTGAAGAGCCAAAGTCTGCTGTTGAAATTGTCGAACAAGTCCTCAAGACCGAAGTCAAGCAAAGCACATTCCTCAGGAATGTTGGCCTCCAGTCATCTAGGAACAACTCCGCCAAAGTTGCTGCTCATGTTCGTGACCTTGAGCAGAAGCTGGAGAGGTCCGAGCTTCAAGCTGAACTGGTGCAAGAAGAATTGGCGGCAATGAAGATGAAGGCAGAAGAATCTGAAGCTCCACGCGACAAGGAACTTGAGCTGCTGCGCAAGAAGTCTCAAGAACAGGAAGAGAAGTAAGCCCACTTGATGGCTCTCTTTGGAGCTAAGGCAGTTTGATGGCTGTGCAGTTTGTCTTTGAACCTCTTTGTCTTTGAGCTGTGAACCTGGAGCTAAGGTAGTTGTTGCATTTTGAACCTGTGAACCTGGGAGCTGAGCTGAGCTGCTGCATTTTGTTGCATTTTGCTGTTTGAACCTGGGAGCTGTGAAGTTATGTGATCTTGTGAACCTGTGTTTATTTTCTGTGAAGTTATGTGATCCTGTGAAGTTATGTGATCTTTCACACCTGGGCTTGTGGATCACTTGTGCACCTGGGCCTTTCTGTTTATAGTTATGCAAAATGAGAACCTGGGCTCTAAAAAGGCCAAGGCCCAAACAAGAATTAGACCAAAAAGGCTTGGGCCTAAAAAAAGAAATGACTGTAAGAAAAAAAATTGTAAAAGGCTGCATAACAGAAAATAAAAAGGCCAAGGCCCAAATTCGAACTAGACTAAAAAGGCTGTGGCCCAAAACAATAGTGGAATATAAAAAAAATCATCAGAAAAAGGCTCAATTCCCAGAAAATAAAAGGCCAAATTATTGGGCCAGGCCCATGCAGATAAGTAAAATAAAGAGAAAAAAATTAAATGGGCTGAATTATTGGGCTTGGCCCATCAAGACGGCTAAAATGGACCGGGCCGATTCTATTTTACGACCTTTTCATTTGGTCGTAATTCTGCCACGTCAGCTTGCCACGGTGGATCTGACGTGGTGTGGTCGGATTGCTGGTGACCAAAACATTTGGTCGTTAAATTTATGACCTTTATTTTGGTCGTAAACGTTTACGACCATTCCAGAAGAAAGGTCGCTATAGTCAGTTTACGATGGCCAGCTTTTGACCTTCTGTTTTTGGTCACAAAAAGTTCATAAATGGAAATTTGTGACCTTTCAGTGACCAATAGTGGTGGTCATAAGTTGACATATTTGTTGTAGTGTTAGGGGAAAAAATTGATTTTTTTTCGAAAAAATTCAAAAATAAAATCAGAGATTAGAGATTAGTAGTAGTGCGGGTTGACACCAGCGCTACTGCTAAAGGACGTAGTAGTAGCGCGGGTCGCACCCGCGCTACTGCTATACGTTAGCTGTAGCGCCTCATTAGTAGCGCCGGCCCCCGCGCTACTAATAGGCCCAAAACCGCGCTGCTGCTAGGCTTTTCCCTAGTAGTGTTAGGTCATCCACTTGAGGGAAAATTGCTACTGTCTTACAAACCTCTGCACTTGGAGGTCCAACAACATCTACAAGAAGAAGGTTGCGTAGTAGACATCAGGTCCACATGTTAGTATAAACATGTAGGGTATGGGTATATCCATGGATACAAGGCTATACTCGTGCCCTACCAACGACTAAACGGGTAGGGTACGAGTGTTAGCCATGGGTATAAAATTGTGCCCATACCCTGCCCATGTCGGTACGGTATTCACAGGTACCCGTACCCATGGGTAAAATTGTCATCCTTAGGAATGGGAGGTGCTATTATGTGTTGTCGGTTCTATTGCTTTGGTGCAACTGGTTTACTCTGCTTTGATGACTAGGACATGGGAGTATATCGTAGATGGAGTTACAATTGCATAAAGGTACTACAATTGGGGGTAGGTTAACAAATCAGTACTAATTTTTATTCTTATTTTGCAAATCAGTACCAGTTTTGGGTCCAACCATCACAAATTGGACTGACCCCCATTTGATCAAGTTTTGACAGGAAACCTGATCATTGGGGCCCATCAGTCGGGGTTGATGTGGCAAAAAATACGCCTACTCTCTCTCTCTCTCCCTCCCTCCCTCCGCCACAGTCCCACCATACCTCCGATCCCCTTCATCCTCCTCGCCTTTGAATGCTACCCGCCGCCCCGCCACCTATGCCGCCGGCCACCACCCGCGCCAACCGCCTTGTATCGCCGCCACCACCACCTTCTTCTACAGCTGGTATAGATTGGCAAGTTTTAGCAGGATAGAAGATGTGCTGGTACACATGGCCGCAGAGCACACGCATGCATGCACCGGTGCACCCACATAACCCATACACTGGAACGCAACTACCACCGCCGGTTGCATCCACTCAGGAGGAGCACAGGAGGCGCCGAGCTAGGCTATAATGCACATGAGCGAGGCACCTACAAGAACACATGAGTTCGTATCTATGCACGCACCCAGCGCGTACCCATAGCTCGCTGCCTGAACTCCACCCGCGTCGCGCGATGGACGTCCAACACAAACACATTCATGGCATCGTCGGCCAGCACCCGTGGTATGGACACAACCAATGCATTGCAGTCGACCCGCATCCGTGGCCTCGCTGGTGTTGTCCCAACCATCGCTTCTCCCTGTTGCTTCATGCTTGCGTGTGTTGAATGGCCGGAGCTTGGAGCATATGTGGTGGCGTAGCTTAGCATCGGTGCACGTGGTTCGGTTCAATGGAGCTACAAAGGCTCTCATGCTTTTCTTCTTCGTTGGTTGGCACATGTAGGGTGCTCGGCGGAATTCCTGAGGCCTTGCAGAGCTTGGGGAGGCCAACACCAGGGCGACTGTCATGGTAGATGAGGAACCAATGGCTATTTGTGGAGGCGGTGGCACAACGACCCCCGTCTCCTATGCTCAGCCAACACGCGCGTCTCCACTATGTCCCCACGCGCTGGCCTACTATAACCCTTCATCACTGGTCTGCTCCATTGCTACTACTTAGTGCTCCGAATCAACGTTGGGTTGCGCTGGTCGATGGGAAATGGGGCTAGTGGCAGCACTGGTCGGCTGGGTAATGTTGGTAGGCATAGGGGCATCAACGACACTTATTGGCCGGAAAGGTTGGACGGTTGCAACACTATGGCATGCAACATTTTTTTCTGGTTGGAGGAAAATAAGGAAGTAAGGGAGAGTTGAGTCAAATATGTCTACGCATTTTTGTGCCTCATCATTCCTGACCAATGGGGCCCATCCATTAGGTTTATTCCAAAAATGTGAACAAACAAGGATCAGTCCAATATGTGATGGTTGGACCCGAAACCGATACTGATTTGCACAAAAATCGAGAACCAGTACTAATTCGTTAATCTAGCCCCATTTGTGGTACCTTTATGCAATTAACTCACAAATACCAGTGTCCACTCCATTCCCACCCTCATGATTAAACACAGTTTAAGGACTTCAATTTCCTTTGCATACGATATGGTGCTCAAGCCTGGCCTTAGCATTTAGCACATCCAAGGTTGCCTTGATGACTCGAGCACACAAGGAAAGGGATTTGTAAGATGGTGTGGCACCTGTTTAGCGCCATTAGCCAGGTTAAACACATTCATGACACAAGTGTTGTTCATACCTTTTTAGGTTTAATAACATTAATAATATTAGTAACCTCGTGTGGCTTAAACAAGACTGTTGTCATGAATGCAAATGAGATGAACGTATAGGTGATGTTTTTCTGAACATTTTGGTATCTTGTTTGCATTTTTCTGATTTAATTTGAATTTTTTATGAAGTTTTAAAAGTGACATTCAAACGGTCAGAGGGAAACAGCATAAGGGAAGCAAACACGCTTGGGCATAACTGAGGAGTTTTTGAAGCTAGGGAGAAACAAATAGGTGGGATCCAACTAGGAACATAAAACTAATTATCCCTTTTAGAAATCTTCCGAGGGGTTCCAGGAATGTCCAGGTGATTCTGGGAGTGTCTTGGAAGGTCCTAGAATATATTTGGAAGACTATTGAAGTTTCCAGAATGTTTCAAAGTGGGATGCAACCTTGGCTAGCCTAAGGGGAAGGAACCACATGGACCATAGGGGAGGGGATCCTCGGAGGACCCTCCTCCCCTTGTTATGCCAGCCCTAGGAGGGGGCAACCGCTTTCCAAGCCGCGCTCCCTGGCCATCTCTAAATAGATGGGGGGCCGCACCCTCCGAACACACATGTCCAAAAGAGACGCCCCCCTGTGCAAGCTCTCTATCTCTCTCTCGGTTTGATGGACACGTTGCTAGGCTGTTGTTCCTCTAGTTCTCTGGTGGCTGTTTAAAGTGCTGCCAAATCATTGATACGGGATGGGTAGATACCCCGGAGTGGTCGTGCTTTTGACTCTCTTTCAGGAAAATTCTTCTGCCCGAGAGGTAATACCTAGATGTAGGAATCTTTAAATCTTAATCAACATAAACACCATCTTTACTATGTTGCATTGGTGAGGTTGATCTATCCATGCATCTTCACAGTGTTCCCGTGCATGTTCGTTCGTAGGTACAGTAAATTGTATTTTGTATTAAGTTCCCCAACACATTGCTCCCATATGTGCTTGTTACAAAGGTTTGCATTGTAGAGTAAAATAGGTTTTTAGTGGTAAAATAACTACAACAAGTTAGTAATGTAATTGCTTCTAAAGGAGAAGAGAGCGCTTATCACATGTTTTCTAACCATAAGAGCAAGATATGCTCTGACCGCCTTGTTGGAGCCCTTGGCATTCTGGCCAAGTTCCTTGCAATTTCCACACCGCAATCTTATTTCTTTGCTCTTGCATAAGCAGTACCACTCTCCTTAGCACCTTTTGTTCTAATTTACTCCGACTTTTCTGGCTGAACAATGTACGCTGGTGGTTCAATATCTAGTCTGGATGGTTTAACCCACTTATATTCATGTGGAAAAGGGTATATCATGTGTTCATATTCTTTCCCATAAGTTTCAAACTTGAAGAAATCATCAACATAATCTCAAGCCATTCCTTAGCCCTGAATATGACCACACAAGCATGTTCACAAGGAACACCATAACTAAAATATGAAACAAGTCTTGTTAAGCAGGTTTACTTCATAGGTCTTTTCACTGTAGTTTACTTGCTAAATCCCAACACCAAATTGTTGAGTTGTGCAGTACGTTACTTGCTACGTCTTGAGCTTGCGTTGGTTTTCCTTGAAGAGGAAAGGGTGATGCAGCAATAGTAGCGTAAGTATTTCCCTCAGTTTTTGAGAACCAAGGTATCGATCCAGTAGGAGGCTCCTCAAAAGTCCCACGCACCTACACAAACAAACAAATAACTCGCAACCAACACAATAAAGGGGTTGTCAATCCCTTCACGGCCACTTGCGAATTAAAATCTTAAAATCTCCTTCTATAGCACAACTACAATAAGTTTCTAACATCCTAAACCAAGCATCTTTTAAGTTTTCTCCTGGTCTTTGCTTGAAGTGGAGAACTTCAAAGTCGGGAGACGACGGGAGAAAGACTGAGCTAGCCATAACGACAAGGTAAACGATGTAACACATGAGAAAACGGAAAAAGGCAAGTGAAAGAGAGAGGAGAAGATTGGGAAAGAGAGGGCAAATAAAACGGCAAGGGTGAAGTGGGGGAGAGCAAAACGAGAGGCAAATGACAAATAATGTAAATGCAAGGGAGATGGGTTTGTGATGGGTACTTGGTATGTCTTGACTTGAGCGAAGACCACCCCGGCAACGGCGCCAGAAATCCTTCTTGCTACGTCTTGAGCTTGCGTTGGTTTTCCTTGAAGAGGAAAGGGTGATGCAGCAATAGTAGTGTAAGTATTTCCCTCAGTTCTTGAGAACCAAGGTATCAATCTAGTAGGAGGCTCCTCAAAAGTCCCACACACTTACACAAACAAACAAAGAACTCGCAACCAACGCAATATAGGGTTGTCAATCCCTTCACGGCCACTTGCGAAAGTCAGATCTGATAGAGATAGTATGATAAGATAAATATATTTTTGGTATTTTATAATATAGATGCAAAAAGTAAAGATGCAATTAAAAGTAGATTGAAAGCTTATATGATAAAAGATAGACCCGGGGGCCATAGGTTTAACTAGTGGCTTCTCTCAAGATAGCATAAGTATTACAGTGGGTGAAGAAATTACTGTCGAGCAATTGATAGAAAAGCGAATAATTATGAGATTATCTAGGCATGATCATGTATATAGGCATCACGTCCGTGACAAGTAGACTGACTCCTGCCTGCATCTACTACTATTACTCCACACATCGACCGCTGTCCAGCATGCATCTAGAGTATTAAGTTCATAAGGACAGAGTAACACATTAAGAAAGATGAAATGATGTAGAGGGATAAACTCAAGCAATATGATATAAACTCCATCTTTTTATCCCCGATGGCAACAATACAATACGTGCCTTGCAACCCTTTCTGTCACTGGGTAAGGACACCGCAAGATTGAACCCAAAGCTAAGCACTTCTCCCATGGAAAGAAAGATCAATTTAGTAGGCCAAACCAAACTGAGAATTCGAAGAGACTTGCAAAGATACCTCAATCAAACATAAAAGAATTCAGAGGAGATTCAAATATTTCTCATGGATAAACTTGATCATAAACCCACAATTCATCAGATCTCGACAAACACACCGCAAAAAGAGTTTACATCGAATAGATCTCCACAAGAGAGGGGAAGACCATTGTATTGAGATCCAAAAAGAGAGAAGAAGCCATCTAGCTAATTACTATGGACCCGAAGGTCTGTGGTAAACTACTCACAACTCATCGGAGGGGCTATGGTGTTGATGTAGAAGCCCTCCATGGTCGATTCCCCCTCCGGCGGAGCGCCGGCAAAAGCTCCAAGATGGGATCTCGCGGATACAGAAGGTTACGGTGGTTGAAATTGTGTTTTGTTGGCTCCCTAGATGTTTTCGGGGTACGTAGGTATATATAGGAGGAAGAAGTACGTCGGTGGCTGCTCGTGGGGCCCAGGAGACAGGGGGCGCGCCCAGGAGGGGTGGGAGCGCCCTCCTATCTCCTGGCTGCCTCGTTTGCTTCTTGACTTGCACTCCAAGTTCTCCGGATAACCTTCGTTCCAAAAATCACGCTCCTGAAGGTTTCATTCCGTTTGGACTCCGTTTGATATTCCTTTTCTTAAAAATACTGAAATAGGAAAAAAAACAACAATACGGGCTGGGCCTCCGATTAGTAGGTTAGTCCCAAAAATGATATAAATGTGTAAAATAAAGCCCATAAACATCCAAAAGTGGTAATATAATAGCATGGAACAATCAAAAATTAGAGATACGTTGCAGACGTATCAAGCATCCCCAAGCTTAATTCCTGCTCGTCCTCAAGTAGGTAAATGATAAAAACAGAATTTTTTATGTGGAATGCTACCTAGCATAATTCTGAATGTAATTTTCTTTATTGTGGCATGATTGTTCAGATCCAAATGATTCAAGATAAAAGCTTATAAAACATAAAAATAATAATGCTTCAAAGTATACTAACAAATAATCATGTCCTATCAAAATAACATAGCCAAAGAAAGCTTATCCCTACAAAATCATATAGTTAGGCCATGCTTCATTTTCATTACACAAAATACTCCCATCATGCACAACCCCGGTTTTAGCCAAGCAATTGGTTCATACTTTTTAACGCGCTTCAGCTTTTTTCAACTCTTACGCAATACATGAGCGCAAGCCATGGACATAGCACTATGGTGGTATATGGTGGTGGTTGTGAGGACAAAAAGAGGGAGAAGATAGTCTCACATCAACTAGGCGTATCAACGGGCTATGGAGATGCCCGTCAATAGATATCAATGTGAGTGAGTAGGGATTGCCATGCAACGGATGCACTAGAGCTATAAAGATATGAAAGCTCAACAAAAGAAACTAAGTGGGTGTGCATCCAACTTGCTTGCTCACGAAGACCTAGGGCATTTTGAGGAAGCCCGTCATTGGAATATACAAGCCAAGTTCTATAATGAAAAATTCCCACTTAGTATATGAAAGTGACAACATAGGAGACTCTCTATCATGAAGACCATGGTGCTAATTTGAAGCACAAGTGTGGAAAAGAGATAGTAGCATTGTCTCTTCTCTCTTTTTCTCTCATTTTATTTATTTTGTTTTTTTTCTTTTTTTTCTTTGGCCTTTCCCTTTTTTGGCCTTTCTCTTTTTTTTCCTTTTTTTTCTTTTTAAAGTCCGAAGTCTCATCCCGACTTGTGGGGGAATCATAGTCTTCATCATCCTTTCCTCACTGGGACAATGCTCTAATAATTAAGATCATCACACTTTTATTGATTTACAACTCAAGAATTACAACTTAAAGCTAGAACAAGGTATGACTCTATATGAATGCCTCCGGCGGGCTACTGGGATATGCAATGAATCAAGAGCAACATGTATGAAAATTATGAAGGTGGCCTTGCCACAAATACGATGTCAACTACATGATCATGCAAAGAGCAATATGAGAATGATGGAACGTGTCATAATAAACGGAAGGTGGAAAGTTGCATGGCAATATATCTCGGAATTGCTATGGAAATGCCATAATAGGTAGGTATGGTGGCTGTTTTGAGGAAGGTAAATAATGGGTGCATGATACCGGCGAAAGTTGCGCGGTATAGTAGAGGCTAGCAAAGTGGAAGGATGAGTGTGCGTATATCCATGGACTCACATTAGTCATAAAGAACTCATATACTTATTGCAAAAGTCCACTTGCCCTCGAAGCAAAGTACTACTACGCATGCTCCTAGGGGAAGGGTTGGTAGGAGTTAACCATCGCACGATCCCGACCTCCACTCATAAGGAAGGCAATTAAAAGAGCACCTCATGCAACAAATTTGTCACACAACTTTTACCATACGTGCATGCAATGGGACTTGCCAACTCCAACACAAGTATTTCTCAATTTCATAATTACCCACTAGCATGACTCTAACATTACTACCTCTATATCTCAAAACAATTATCAAGCATCAAATTGATCCTAGTGTTTCATGCACTTTCTATGATAGTTTTTATTATACCCAACTTGGATGCCTACCATTCTAGGACCAATTTTATAACCATAGCAAATACCGTGCTGTTCTAAAAGACTCTCAAAATAATATAAGTGAAGCATGAGAGACTAGCAATTTCTTCAACATTAAGCCACCGCCGTGCTCTAAAAGATATAAGTGAAGCACTAGAGCAAAAACTATCAAGCTCAAAAGATATAAGTGAAGCACATAGAGTATTCTAGCAAATTCTAATCAAGTGGAATTCTCCCAAAAGGTGTGTACAGCAAGGATGACTGTGATAAACTAAAAAGCAAAGACTAATATAATACACGACGCTCCAAGCAAAACACATATCATGTGGCGCATAAAAATATAGCTCCAAGTAAAGTTACCAATGAATGAAGACGAAAGAGGGGATGCCTTCCCGGGGCATCCCCAAGCTTAGGCTTTGGCTATCCTTGAAAATCTTGGGGTGCCTTGGGCATCACCAAGCTTAGGCTCTTGCCACTCCTTATTCCATAGTCCATCAAAGCTTTACCCAAAACTTGAAAACTTCACAACACAAAACTCAACAGGAAATCTTATAAGCTCCGTTAGTGAAAGAAAACAAAACCACCACATAAGGTACTGTAATGAACTGAGTCTTTATTTATTTTGGTGTTAAACCTACTGTATTCCAACTTCTCTATCGTTTATAAACTATTTTACTAGCCATAGATGCATCAAAATAAGCAAACAACACACGAAAAACAGAATCTGTCAAAAACAGAACAGTCTGTAGAAATATGTAACTAACGCAAACTTCTGGAACTTTAAAAATCCTACCAAAATAGGAAGTCCTGGAAAATTTGTCTATCGATCATAAGCAAAAAGAATCAATGCAAAATCACATTTCTGTGATTTAACAAAACTAATTTCGTGCGCGCAAAGTTTCTGTTTTTCAGCAGAATCAAATTAACTATCATCATAGGTTATCCTATAGGTTCTACTTGGCACAAACACTAATTAAAATATAAAAACACATCTAAACAGAAGGTAGATGCAAAATTTATTACTAAACAGGAACGAAAACAAAAAACACAAATAAAATTGGGTTGCCTCCCAACTAGCGCTATCGTTTAACGCCCCTAGCTAGGCATACGAAGATAGATATAAGTGGTGCCATCTTTGGCACTCATCTTTTTAATGGAGTTATGCTCAAGTCCGGGAGGCTCTTTGCGTTTCCCTTCATGCTCAGAGATCCTTTGATCTAAGGCATCCAACCGCTTATTGTAAAGTGTGATCAAATTATTCATGCGGTTGATACTCCCACCAATATTCTTAAGTGGTTCAACAAGTTTTTGCAATTCAAGTAATTTCTCTAAAATTTGGGTTCCTTCAAGAGAGAAGGATGATCCTTTTTGTAGGGGAAGTACTCCTACTATCCCCTCTATAATTTCATAAGCGGAACTAGGATCAATTTCAATAAATTCCCCTTTTGCGGTGAAATCAAGGAGTTGTTTGTGGGGTAAGGTTAACCCAACATAAAAATTGCAAATTAAAATCTTGAAATCTCCTTCTATAGCGCAACTACGATGAGATTCAAACATCCTAAACCAAGCATCTTTTAAATTTTCTCCTTGTCTTTGCTTGAAGTGGAGAACTTCAAAGTCGGGAGACGAAGGGATAAAGACTAAGCTAGCCATAACGACAAGGTAAACGATGTAACACACGAGCAAACGAAAAAAGGCAAGCGAAAGAGAGAATAGAAGATTGGAAAAGAGAGGGCAAATAAAATGGCAAGGGTGAAGTGGGGGAGAGGAAAACAAGAGGCGAAAGGCAAATAATGTAAATTCGAGGGAGATGGGTTTGTGATGGGTACTTGGTATGTCTTGACTTGAGCGAAGACCTCCCCGGCAACGGCGCCAGAAATCCTTCTTGCTACGTCTTGAGCTTGTGTTGGTTTTCCTTGAAGAGGAAAGGGTGATGCAGCAATAGTAGCGTAAGTATTTCCCTCAGTTTTTGAGAACCAAGGTATCAATCCAGTAGGAGGCTCCTCAAAAGTCCCACACACCTACACAAACAAACAAAGAACTCGCAACCAACGCAATAAAGGGGTTGTCAATCCCTTCACGGACACTTGCGAAAGTGAGATCTGATAGAGATAGTATGATAAGATAAATATATTTTTGGTATTTTATAATATAGATGCAAAAAGTAAAGTTGCAAATAAAATTAGATTGAAAGCTTATATGATAAAAGATAGACCCGGGGGCCATAGGTTTCACTAGTGGCTTCTCTCAAGATAGCATAAGTATTACGGTGGGTGAAGAAATTACTGTCGACCAATTGATAGAAAAGTGAATAATTATGAGATTATCTACGCATGATCATGTATATAGGCATCACGTCCATGAAAAGTAGACCGACTCCTGCCTGCATCTACTACTATTACTCCACACATCGACCGCTGTCTAGCATGCATCTAGAGTATTAAGTTCATAAGAACAGAGTAACACATTAAGAAAGATGAAATGATGTAGAGGGATAAACTCAAGCAATATGATATAAACCCCATCTTTTTATCCTCGATGGCAACAATACAATACGTGCCTTGCAACCCTTTCTGTCACTGGGTAAGGACACCGCAAGATTGAACCCAAAGCTAAGCACTTCTCCCATGGCAAGAAAGATCAATCTAGTAGGCAAAACCAAACTGATAATTCGAAGAGACTTGCAAAGATAACTCAATCATACATAAATGAATTCAGAGGAGATTCAAATATTTCTCATAGATAAACTTGATCATAAACCCACAATTCATCGGATCTCGACAAACACACCGCAAAAAGAGTTTACATCGAATAGATCTCCACAAGAGAGGGGGAGAACATTGTATTGAGATCCAAAAAGAGAGAAGAAGAGATCTAGCTAATAACTATGGACCCGAAGGTCTTTGGTAAACTACTCACAACTCATCGGAGGGGCTATGGTGTTGATGTAGAAGCCCTCCGTGGTCGATTCCCCCTCCGGCGGGGCGCCGGCGAAGGCTCCAAGATGGGATCTCGTGGATACAGAAGGTTATGGCAGTGGAAATTGTGTTTCGTTGGCTCCCTAGATGTTTTCGCGGTACGTAGGTATATATAGGAGGAAGAAGTACGTCGGTGGCCGCTCGAGGTGCCCAGGAGACAGGGGGCGCCCAGGAGGGGTGGGCGCGCCCTCCTATCTCCTGGCCACCTCGTTTGCCTCTTGACTTGCACTCCAAGTTCTCCGGATCACGTTCGTTCCAAAAATCACGCTCCCGAATGTTTCATTCCATTTGGACTCTGTTTGATATTCCTTTTCTTCGAAGTACTGAAATAGGCGAAAAAACAACAATACGGGCTGGGCCTCCGGTTAATAGGTTAGTCCCAAAAATGTTATAAATGTGTAAAATAAAGCCCATAAACATCCAAAAGGATAATATAATAGCGTGGGAAAATAAAAAATTATAGATAACTTGGAGATGTATCATTACTTTACTCTTAGTACAATTTATGCTACAATGTTCTATGAATATAAAAACCTAATAATACACCAGAAATCACTATTAAGATATTAGTTGGACATTGGACATTATTGTTTAGAAACCTCTAGTAAGATATTTAATGGAACTAAATTATACATAAACATAAGCACATACAAAAAATGTATGTGCATGATATAATTTGTGTAATTGTCACAAAAATGTTTCAAAGATAATTTCAGTGACATCATTGAATTTTATGTATATAAATAAAGTGATAGGAGGTACACATTACAACTGATAGAAAACAACACTGGTTAAATATACTAATAAAACTATGTGATTAACTATAATAAGTAAATAATAAAATGTATACTCCTTAAAATTGTTGTATGATGAAAATAAAAATAGATAACTATAAATGTTTGGTATAAAAATATTTAGAAATTAAACTATACATGAACATACACATACATAAAAATATGTACATGTGCATGATATAATTGATGGAGGGCAATGGCGGAGGAATCGTGGAGCAACTCCCCTCCGCCTACCAAGAGAATGGCGGAGGCATCGTGGAGCAACTCCCCTCCGTCTGCCAAGAATCACCGTCGTGAGGCATCTGGCAAGGAGCCGCTGGTGGTCGACGATGATGTTCCGGTCCCCGGGCAGAAGCGGGACTACACCGTGCCGCTCAAGGTTGATATCCACCTGAAGGAGCCGCTGGATGTCGTATGCACCAGCATCCAGACGAAGCCGACAAGATGATCCGCAAGATGAGGAGGAGGCTCGGCGGCATGCTTCGTCGGAATATTGGCGTTGATGTCGAGTATACCAGGGAAGACAAACCTCCGCAAATTGCTGCAGCTCTGCAGTTATGCGTGGAGGATCTCGTCCTGGTATACCACATCGCCGTGGCAACCAAATGGTAAAAACATCCAGTTCTGAAGTTTCTGTCTAATTAGTAGTTTCTGAAGTAGATGCAATAGTTATGAAGTTCTGAAGTAGATGCAATACTAGTTCTGAAGTTATGAAGTTTCTGTTTAATTAGTAGTTTTTTGGTGATCATACAGAATGTTGTCTAGAAGTTTTTGTGATCATTTAGTAGCTGTTATGAATGTTGTCTTGTAATGCAAAAGATTGCAAAAAAAATACATCATTGAGATGTTATGCTTGCTGTTTTGATCATACAGAATGTTGTCTTGTAGTTGTTGTGATCATTTAGTAGTTGTTGTGATCATACTGTTTTAACTGAATTTTGGTCAGAACTGAAGATGCTATTTTAACTGAATTTTGCTTCAACTGAACCCATTTTAATTTTGTAGTTTCTGAAGTTTTTGAAGTAGATTAATTTGATGCACCAGATTAATTTGATGCAGGCCCAAGGAACTCCGCCTGCTCCTGCAGGAGAAGAAGCTGTACACCTTTGTTGGCTTCTGCATTAGAGGCGACAAGGAGAGCTGAAGTTGTCTGGTTTAGAGATCAACCCCGACAATTACGTCGACTTGCAGCGCAAATGGAGAGTTCCAAACAATGGAAAGAAGTGGCAGTCTTTGGCTGAGTTTGCAGGCAGCCTCATCCACCCATCCTACAAGGAAATGAAGCAGAAGATCGACAGGAAATCGGACCACCTATTATGGGGGGACAGCCCACTGCCAAATAACCTCATCGAGTACGCCGCGAAAGATGCGTATGTCACCTACGAGGCATGGAAGAAAATCGAAATCACCAAAGACGGTTTGGAGCTCTGGCAAGAGGCGGAGGATCATTGGGATGACCCCTACTACTGGGGATATTGAGTTGTTTGTGGTATTGGGATGACCCCTACTACTGTGTCTCAGTTTGTAGTTATGTGGTTGAACAAGTTTGCTTTTGTTATGTTGAACAAGTTTGCTTTTGTTATGTTGAACAAGTTTGCTTTTGTAATGATGAACAAGTTTGCTTTGGTTGTCAGTTGACATCACTCATCGCTGAGCATGGTTTAGTTTTACCTTTATCTATTTATTATTTAGGCAGAGCTATTCAGGCATGGAAGATATAATCATCCTTATGGTGAGGATCGCAATGTTTTTAGCTTCCAAGTTTCTAATGACACATGATCTTTCCAACCACATAACTTAACTGCAAACATTTCCCCTGTAAATTGTAGTTACACATTCCAACCAATACCTGCAGGTTGTAATTTCATACTGAATGACCATCAATGACTAAGTGAAGCAAATAATTGCTATGCATTTCTTGGCACGCGAGAAGGAAGAGGGGAGAGGAGGCGGAGCTCACCGGGGAGGCGCAAGGAGGCCCTGCGACAGCTTAGTAGCAACAGAGGTGGCTGAAGTTGAGGAAGACAGCGGCGACCCGAGGAAGAAGAGGTGGAGGGGGGTGGAGGGGTCGAGCGCCGTCGCGCCCTGGTTCCGCGGCTCGCTGGCCCGGTGTTGAAGCAATTCTGCCCGCCGCCTTGCCTGTCGCCTCGCACGGTGGAGCTCGAGGGCTGGGAAGGCGAGGGAGGGGGTGGGTGGGTGCGGTGAAGGCGAGGGAGGGGGTGGATTGGGAGCGGACGGCGATGGGGGGCAGGGCAGGGGCTGACTGGGGGCGGCGACGAAGTCGGAGGCGCGAGGGCGGCGGCGGCGTGGGTCGGGGCAGCGCGCGGGTGCATCTGGTGGCGAGGGAGAGAGTGTCGAGGGAGAGAGTGTCAAAGGGGATCTAGCGAGAGGGAGAGAGTATAGCTAGGGGGAGGGTTCTAATGGCGCACCCAGTCGTGCGCCATAAGTATGACTATTCTAATGGCGCACCACCCCATGGTGCGCCATTAGAATTTTGTTTTAATCTAGCCCACTAACCATATCTACAACCTAACCCTATCTACAACAGAACCCACCCACTAGCCTGACTGGTCAACACGCAGCACACACCAGGAGGTCCTGGGTTCGATTCCCAGGCTCCCCAATATTTTTTATGCATTTTAAATGCTGTTTTTTATATTTATTTGTGTTTAAATATGTTCAAACTTGTTTAAATCATAACAGTAATTTTTTTATAAAAGCAGTAATAATTTTTTTAAAAATATGTTCAAATTTCTTACTTGAAAATATCATCGGCGGCGGCGGTGGAGCGGGGGAGGGTGCGGGGATCGAGATCAAGATGGAGGGGGAATGGAGATCGAGATGGAGGGGGATCGAGATCGAGATGGAGGGGGATCGAGATCAAGTGTCCTCATGAATTCAAAAAGTGCCCATGAAATTTAAAAATATTCATGATATCAAAAAGTGCCCATGAAATACAATCGAGAAATGAAGACTACGATTTAGATACGATCGATCTTAGCTAGCTATCTGTTCACAATCTTCTTGCCCTTCTTTTTCGCAAATGGAGTTCTTCTGTGGAACGGACGTCCTTTAGGTAGGGTGGTCCTGCTTCTTCTTGTGGTGTGTGCTGCTACTTCATCGTTGTCGTCATGTTTGATCTTCGGGTCGCCGTACTTGTCGAAGTCTTGCTCATTGGCTACTCCATCCATTCCGATGATCTTCCTTTTGCCTCTCCTCACGACAACACGACTGGGCTTTGGCGGGTCGGTAATGAAGAAGCATTGGTCCACTTGGGAAGCCAGTACCCATGGCTCATTTTTCACGGTGACGTTTGCGCCCGCGGTCTTGGATTTGGCTTCGGGTATAAACATGACTGGGCTTTGGCATAGTGCGCCATTAGTAGGTTTGCAAAAAAGTAAAAAAAAATTATATACTAATGGCGCACTGTCTTAGTCGTGCGCCATTACTAGTTCTAACTAGTAATGGCGCACTTTGCCATCCCTGCGCCATTAGTTTGTATGGAAAAATGGGAAAAAATCAATAGTTGTGGCGCACCGTGAGCACGGTGCGCCATTAGTGTCTTCCACTCTAATGGCGCATGAGCCACCGGTGCGCCATTAGTACATAGTAGTGGTGCACTACTTACCTGGTGCGCCATTAGAATCAGTCCTATCTATAGCCCTTTTCCTAGTAGTGTACCCACTAAAATAATTTTCAATGCATTCCGAAACAATTCCGGTTTTAGTGATTTTCATCAGCGAAAAGCATCTGAAGCAGTCCCGGCAGCTCCGGAGCATATCCGGTCTTTATCCTGGAAAATTCCAGAAAGTTTCCAGAATGATTCTGGCACCCTCCGAGAATTATCAGGCATGTGCCGAAACCAATTTGACTTAATAATATATCCCAAAACAACTTTTCGGTTTCATCGAAACTCATCCGATGACCTCTCTCTGCGGTACTATTCCGCTGTCCAAAAACTTTCCGGTGTCTGAAACTTTTTCGGTGATTTTCTCTCAGACTCCCTGTCAAGTATTCAGCAGATAGATGAATGTTAAAGTATGTGACCCTATTGGTTCGGTGAAGTATAGACATGACTCGTAACCCCTTCCGATCAATGATCAACATCGGAGCCGTGGACACCCATATTGACCCCTATACCAACACGAATAAATATTCGAGTGAACCTCCAGTTGCAGTGAGTTATTCCTGTTGTTGTGCGATATGTCACAAACACCCGAGGTGATATTTATTGCATCCCCATGGACGAACAATTTCTCCACCATGCAAGTTACCTCGTTACCGGTTTTGTTCTCTTTTCTCGTTTCTGTGTTCCGGCATCCCAGTGATCAAATCATAAGGTGTCTGGCCATACGATTATGGATACCGTAACACCGAGAGGGCCCGAGAATATCTCTCCATCATCGGAGGGGCAAATCCCAATCTTGAGCTATCTTGTTACTTGCCATACTTTTCTGTGAACCCATAAGCCGCCGTAATAGACACCCAGTTACGGATGACGTTTAACAAACCCCAAAGTTCACAAAGCAAGCACGAAGGAACTCGATACTCTCATGGTCTGAGGAATTATGCAAACATTAACTATCTCTGTGATATTAACCGTAAACTTGTGATGAAAAGGATCTCATAGCATAACATCAATTTGGGTCGATCCAACACAAGTGTTCTACCAACATCGTGCCCTCAAAATTGCCAGCATAGACATGCCCATGATCAAGAAAACATGATCATCATGCAATACATGAGCCAGTCTTAGAGGCAAGACTAGTAATACATTTTACCGTTTAGTATACGACACGTGAATATGAGTTTCCCTCCGAGCCTCGTGGATATTGCAGACTCAAGAATCATTGCAGTTATAGCATGGAAGATAAACATTCATGACAAACTTTGGAGATACAAAATAATTATTATTACTTCCTCTAGGGCATATCTCCTACAGCCGTGGCAATGAGGCGACCCCATTGGACCTCCCCCTAACCCACCTCTGACCTCGTGGAACCTCTCCCAGTCACTCATGTCCCTCCTGTACCTCTTGTAATCTCTTTTCATGTAGTTGTTGCTCCCCTCGCCTTTCTCCTAGTTAGGAGTTGGACCTCTTTCTAATTGTTGTGCATCAACGACTTGGTCAGACAAGAGACAACGTTCCTGAGCATCAAACAGGAAGAATCTTATGAATAAAACCACAACGCCTAAGATAAGAGACAACACTTACATTACTAGTGAACATCAAACAACAAACGACCTTACGAATCATGGCCTAAGTTGGAAAATTCAAAGTCCACCCTAACTAGTAGTACAACCAAGACAAGCTGTATGGAAACAATACTATAACCAAGAAACATGTCTATTTTGTGTATGCACCCTCGGGCTCGAGCCGGAGAGCCCTGCATCACTCGATTGGCCTCGTTTCTTCCTCGAACTCCGCTTGTGATTTTCTCCGATTCCAGCGCTTGTGCTGCTCCTAAGCTTTCGTCGGGTTATCTTTGTGCCTTCACGTGAGCTCACGCGCGAAACCCCTCTCTGCCCCGCTCGATTTCATGCATGTAGCTGCCATCGCTATTATTGCCGAAGCTCATCGCCGCTGCCATGGTTGTTGTCGTTGCTTTCACGGCGAGCTCAGCACGCGAGCATGCTCAGGGCTTCACGGCAATGACGTCCATGCTCCAGGTCGCCATGCCGTGCCCCGTAGCACCGTTTGCTATCACACCCTGATATGTCCATTTTGCATCATGCTTTTATATCAATATTTATTGCATTATGGGCTATTATTACACATTATATCTCAATACTTATGGCTATTCTCTCTTATTTTACAAGGTTTACCTTGAAGAGGGGGAATGCTGGCAGTGGAATTCTGGCTGGAAAAGGAGCAAATATTGGAAACCTATTCTGCACAGCTCCAAAAATCCTAAAACTCCACGGAAGTAAGTTTTGGAACTATCAGAATTATTGAGCGAAGAAAACACCAGAGGGGGCCCACACCCTGGCCAGGAGGGTGGGGGCGCGCCCACCCCTACTGGGTGCGCCCCCTGTCTCGTGGGCCCCCTGGTGGCCCTCCGGTGCCCATCTTCTGCTATATGAAGGCTTTTACCCTGGAAAAAAATCAGAGGCAAGCTTACGAGATGAAACTCCGCCGCCACGAGGCGGAACCTTGGCAGAACCAACCTAGGGCTCCGGCAGAGCTGTTCTGCCGGGGAAACTTCCCTCCGGGAGGGGGGAAATCATCACCATCGTCATCACCAATGATCCTCTCATCGGGAGGGGGTCAATCTCCATCAACATCTTCACCAGCACCATTTCCTCTCAAAACCCTAATTGATCTCATGTATCCAATCTTGTATCAAAACCACAAATTGGTACCTGTGGGTTACTAGTAGTGTGGATTACTCCTTGTAGTTGATGCTAATTGGTTTACTTGGTGGAAGATCATATGTTCAGATCCTTAATGCATATTATTACTCCTCTGATTATGAACATGAATATGCTTTGTGAGTAGTTACGTTTGTTCCTGAGGACATGGGTGAAGTCTTGCTATTAGTAGTCATGTGGATTTGGTATTCGTTCGCTATTTTGATGAGATGTATGTTGTCTTTCCTCTAGTGGTGTTATGTGAACGTCGACTACATGACACTTCACCATTATTTGGGCCTAGAGGAAGCCATTGGGATGTAATAAGTAGATGATAGGTTGCTAGAGTGACAAAAGCTTAGACCCTAGTTTATGTGTTGCTTCATAAGGGGCTGATTTGGATCCATATGTCTAATGTTGTGGTTAGGTTTACCTTAATACTTCTTTTGTAGTTGCAGATGCTTGCAATAGGGGTTAATCATAATTGGGATGCTTGTCCAAGTAAGGGCAGTACCCAACCACCGGTCAACACACATATCAAATTATCAAAGTACCGAACGCGAATCATATGAGCATGATGAAAACTAGCTTGACGATAATTCCCACGTGTCCTTGGGAGCTCCTTTCTCATTATAAGAAATTGTCCAGGCTTGTCCTTTGCTACAAAAAGGATTGGGCCACCTTGCTGCACTTTATTTACTTTCATTGCTTGTTACTCGTTACAATTTATCTTATCAAAAAACTATCTGTTACCTACAATTTCAGTGCTTGCAGAGAAAACCTTACTGAAAACCGCTTGTCATTTCCTTCTGCTCCCCGTTGGGTTGGACACTCTTACTTATTGAAAGGACTACGATAGATCCCCTATACTTGTGGGTCATCAACACTCTTTTGTGGCATCGTCGCCGGGGAGTGAAGTGCCTTTGGTGAGTGGAACTTGGTAAGGAAAACATTTATATAGTGTGCTGAAAATTTCTATCACTTGTTACTATGGAAACTAATCCTTTGAGGGGCTTGTTCGGGGTATCTTCACCCCGACCAGAAGAGCAAAGAGTTGCTCCTTAACCTACTGAACCTACTGAAAATATTTACTTTGATATTCCTTCGGGTATGATAGAGAAACTGCTAGCTAATCCCTTTGCAGGAGATGGAACATTGCATCCCGATTTACACCTTATCTTTGTGGATGAAGTTTGTGGATTATTTAAGCTTGCAGGTATTCCCGATGATGTGTCAAAAGGAAGGTCTTCCCTTTATCTTTGAAGGGAGATGCATTGACATGGTATAGGCTATGTGATGATACGGGATCTTGGAATTATAAACGATTGAAGTTGGAATTTCACCAGAAGTTCAATCCTATGCATCTTGTTCATCGTGATCGTAATTACATATATAATTTCTGGCCTCGCGATGAGAAAGCATCTCTCAAGCTTGGGGGAGGCTTAAGTCAATGTTATATTCATGCCCCGATCATGAGCTCTCAAGAGAAATGATGATTCAAAATTTTTATGCTCGGCTTTCTCCCAATGATCGCAACATGCTTGATACTTCCTGTGCTGGTTGAAGACTATTGAATTCAAATGGGATTTATTGGAAAGAATTAAATGCAACTCTGAAGATTGGGGTTCCGACGATGGAATGGAGTCAGGTATAACACCTAAGTTTGATTGTGTTAAATCTTTTATGGATACCGATGCTTTTCGTGGATTTAGTGCTAAGTAGGGACTTGACTCTAAGATAGTTGCTGCTTTTTGTGAATCTTTTGCTACTCATGTTGATCTCCATAAGGAGAAGTGGTTTAAATATAATCCTTCCATTGAAGTAAAAGTAGTTGCACCTATTACAGTTGAATAAACGACTGTCACTTATAGTGATCCTATTGTTCCTACTACTTATGTTGAGAAACCTCCTTTTCCTGTTAGGATAAAGGATCATGCTAAAACCTTGACTGTTGTTTGTAAGAGTAATACTAGGACTTATACACCTCCTGAGCAAATCAAAGTTGAACCTAGTATTGCTATGGTTAAAGATCTCTTGGATGATGATTTAGATGGGCATGTTATTTATTTCTGTGGGAGGCTGCTAATATTGTTAGACCAGATGCTAAGATACATAGACCTGTTTTAGGCATGCCTGTTATTTCTGTTAAAATAGGAGATCATTGTTATCATGGCTTATGTGATATGGGTGCTAGTGCTTGTGCAATACCCTATGACTTATATAAAGAAATTATGCATGATATTGCACCCGATTGGAAGGTATTGTTGTTACTATCAAGCTTGCCAATAGAGATACTATTTCACCAGTTGGGATTGTTAGAGATGTTGAAGTCTTGTGTGGGAAGGTTAAATATCCTGCTGATTTTCTTGTTCTTAGTTCCCCAGAAGATGATTTTTGTCCCATTATTTTTGGTAGACCCTTCTTGAATACTATTAATGCTAGGATTGACTGCGAAAAGGATATTGTTGAAATTGGCTTAGGGGATACGTCTCATGAGTTTAATTTTGCTAAGTTTCATAGACAACCCCATGATAAAGAATCACCTAGTAAGGATGAGATTATTGGTCTTGCTTCTATTGCCGTGCCTCCTACTGATCCGTTAGAACAATATTTGCTAGACCATGAAAATGATATGTTTATGAATGAAAGAAGGGAAATAGATAAAGTGTTCCTTCAATAGGAACCTATTCTGAAACACAACCTACCCGTTGAAATTCTAGGGGATCCCCCTCCACCCAAGGGTGATCCCGTGTTTGAACTCAAACCATTACCTGATAATCTTAAGTATGCTTATCTTGATGAAAAGAAAATATATCCTGTTATTATTAGTGCTAACCTTTCAGAGCAAGAAGAAGAAAGATTATTGAAAACTCTGAAGAAGCACTGTGCTGCTATTGGATATACTCTGGATGATCTCAAGGGCATTAGTCCCACGCTATGCCAACACAAAATTAAATTGGAGGAAGATGCCAAACCAGTTAGAGATCCTCAACGACGATTGAATCCTAAGATGAAAGAAGTGGTAAGAAAGGAGATACTAAAGCTCCTTGAGGCAGGTATAATTTATCCCGTTGCTGATAGTGATTGGGTAAGCCCTGTCCATTGTGTTTCTAAAAAGGGAGGTATTACTGTCGTTCCTAATGATAAAGATGAATTGATCCCGCAAAGAATTATTACAGGTTATAGGGTGGTAATTGATTTCCGTAAATTAAATAAAGCTACTAAGAAAGATCATTACCCTTTACCTTTTATTGATCAAATGCTAGAAAGACTATCCAAACACACACATTTATGCTTTCTAGATGGTTATTCTGGTTCCTCTCAAATACCTGTGTTAGCGGGGGATCAATCAAAAACTACTTTTCCTTGCCCTTTCGGTACTTTTGCTTATAGACGTTTGCCTTTTGGTTTATGTAATGCACTTGTTACCTTTCAAAGATGCATGATGGCTATATTCTCTGACTTTTGTGAAAAGATTTGTGAGGTATTCCTGGATGATTTCTCCGTTTATGGATCCTCTTTAGATGATTGCTTGAGCAACCTTGATCGAGTTTTGCAGAGATGCGAAGACACTAGTCTCGTCTTGAATTGGGAAAAGTGCCACTTTATGGTTAATGAAGGCATTGTCTTGGGGCATAAGATTTCCGAGAGAGGTATTGAAGTTGATAAAGCTAAAGTTGATGCTATTGAAAAGATGCCATGTCCCAAGGACATAAAACGTATAAGTAGTTTCCTTGGTCATGCCAGTTTTTATAGGAGGTTCATTAAGGACTTTTCTAAAATATCTAGGCCTCTGACTAATTTATTGAAAAAAGATATTCCCTTTGTCTTTGATGATGATTGTGTAGAAGCATTTGAAACAATTAAGAAAGCTTTGATCACTGCACCTATTGTTCAGCCACCTGATTGGAATTTACCCTTTGAAATTATGTGTGATGCTAGTGATTATGCTGTAGGTGTTGTTCTAGGGCAAAGAGTTGATAAGAAATTAAATGTTATCCAGTATGCTAGTAAAACCCTTGATACTGCCCAGAGAAATTATGCTACCACTGAGAAAGAATTCTTAGCAGTTGTTTTTGCATGTGATAAGTTCAGACCTTACATTGTTGATTCCAAAGTTACTATTCACACTGATCATGCTGCTATTAAATATCTTATGGAAAAGAAAGATGCTAAGCCTAGACTCATTAGATGGGTTCTCTTGCTCCAAGAATTTGATTTGCATATTATTGATAGAAAGGGAGTTGAAAACCCCGTTGCAGATAACTTGTCTAGGTTAGAGAATATTCTTGATGACCCACTACCTATTGATGATAGCTTTCTTGATGAACAATTAGCGGTCGTTAATGCTTCTCGTACTGCTCCTTGGTATGTTGATTATGCTAATTAAGTTGTTGCTAAATTTATACCACCTAGTTTCACATACCAGCAAAAGAAAAAGTTCTTTTATGATTTAAGACATTACTTCTGGGATGACCCACACCTTTATAAAGAAGGAGTAGATAGTGTTATTAGACATTGTGTACCTGAGCATGAACAGGAACAGATCCTACACAAGTGTCACTCTGAATCATATGGAGGACACCACGCTGGAGATAGAACTGCACATAAGGTATTGCAATCTGGTTTTTATTGGCCTACTCTCTTCAAAGATGCTCGTAAGTTTGTCTTATCTTGTGATGAATGTCAAAGAATTGGTAATATTAGTAGACGTCAGGAAATGCCTATGAATTATTCTCTTGTTATTGAACCGTTTGATGTTTGGGGCTTTGATTATATGTGACCTTTTCCTGCCTCTAATGGATACACACATATTTTAGTTGCTGTTGATTATGTTACTAAGTGGGTAGAAGCTATTCCAACTAGTATTGCTGATCATAACACTTCTATTAAGATGCTTAAAGAAGTTATTTTTTCGAGGTATCGAGTCCCTAGATATCTTATGACTGATGGTGGTTCACATTTTATTCATGGTGCTTTTGTAAGATGCTTGCTAAGTATGATGTTAATCATAGAATTGCATCCCCTTATCACCCGCAGTCTAGTGGTCAAGAAGAGTTGAGCAATAGAGAGCTCAAATTAATTTTGCAAAAGACTGTGAATAGATCTAGAAAGAATTGGTCCAAAAAACTTGATGATGCATTATGGGCCTATAAAACTGCAAACAAGAATCCTATGGGTATGTCTCCGTATAAGATGGTTTATGGAAAAGCATGTCACTTACCTCTTGAACTTGAACATAAAGCATATTGGGCTATTAAAGAGCTCAACTATGACTTCAAACTTGCTGGTGAGGAGAGGTTATTTGATATTAGCTCACTTGATGAATGGAGAACCCAAGCCTATGAGAATGCCAAGCTATTCAAAGAAAAAGTCAAACACTGGCATGATAAAAGGATACAAAAGCGTGAGTTTAACGTAGGTGATTATGTGTTATTATTCAACTCTCGTTTAAGAGTTTTTGCAGGAAAACTTCTGTCTAAATGGGAAGGTCCTTACATTATCGAGGAGGTCTATCATTCCGGTGCCATAAAAATCAACAACTTCGAAGGCACAAGTCCGAGGGTGGTGAACGGTCAAAGAATCAAACATTGTATCTCAGGTAATCCTATCAATGTTGAAACTAATATTATTGAGACCGTAACCCTGGAGGAATACATAAGGGACACTTTACAGAAAGTTCCAAACTCCGAAAAGGAGTAGGTATGTGGTACGGTAAGTAAACCGACTCCAAAAAAATCTAATAGAAATTTTTATCCGTTTTGGTATATTTAAGAATTTTGAGAAGAAAGAAGTAGTCCGGGAAGGGCACGAGGCCCCCACGAGGGTGGAGGGCGCGCCCACCCTTCCTGGGCACACCCCCTATCTCGTGGCCACCTCGTGTGCCTCCTGGACTCCGTTTTTTTGCACGTTACATATTTTGGTCGGTAAAAATTCATTATATAATCTCTCGAAGGCTTTGACCACAGTATCACGCAAATATCCTCATTTTTCGTTTTGAGCTGTGTTTCTGACAGATCTAGAGCATCATGACGTCTCCGAGCGCTCCCAAGGACAAGTTTTTCGAGAGGGTTATTGTCGGTGTCAAAACCGGCGGATCTCGGGTAGGGGGTCCTGAATAGTGCGTCTAGGCGGATGGTAAAAGGAGACAAGGGACACGATCTTTTTACCCAGGTTCGGGCCCTCTCGATGTAGGTAAAACCCTACTACTGCTTGATTGATATTGATGATATGGGTAGTACAAGAGTGGATCTACCACGAGATCAAGGAGGCTAAACCCTAGAAGCTAGCCTATGGTATGATTGTTGTTCGTCCTATGGACTAAAACCCTCCAGTTTATATAGACGCCGGAGAGGGCTAGGGTTACACAGAGTCGGTTTCAATGGTAGGAGATCTACATATCCGTATTACCAAGCTTGCCTTCCACGCCAAGGAAAGTCCCATCCGGACACGGGACGAAGTCTTCAATCTTGTATCTTCATAGTCTTGGAGTCCGGCCGATGATGATAGTTCGGCTATCCGGACACCCCCTAGTCCAGGACTCCCTCAGTAGCCCCTGAACCAGGCTTCAATGATGACGAGTCCGGCGCGCATATTGTCTTCGGCATTGCAAGGCGGGTTCCTCCTCCGAATAATACACAGAAGATTGTGAACGCCAGGATAGTGTCCGGCTCTGTAAAAATAAATTCCACGTACCACCGTAGAGAGAATAATATTTACACAAGTTCAATCTGCTGACGTATTTTGTGGCGTGATGTCACACCACTACCAAACCTTTACTCGAATCATTTTTACTATACCACCTCAGTGCGTTTAGCGAAGCGGTTTCCTTGGCATGTCTTGTCGAGGCAGAGATCGTGTTCCCCTTATTCCGGGATTCCCATCAATACGGACGTGGGTAACCCAACCGCGCCCGTTTCCATGCCCCCTCGATCGAAGGCGGGTTCCAAACGGTCACCGGGACGGCTCTTGGTATTCTCCCTCTTTATAATGAGACCCATGCTCGTTCCTTTTCTTCAATCCTCAATCGAATCCGCCCCTCGCCTCGAGTTCCAACACTCAGGGCTCCAGATTCGAGCGCTTCGGAACTTTAACAATGTCTGGCTCCAACCTGCATGGCCGGTGGATGCCCTCCTCCATCACGGAGGAGGACGTGCTAAAGCTGAGAGAAGCCAGGTACTTAACCTACGAGATGTCACATAGGCTGCCTGCCCAAGGGCAAGTCATTCCCACTCCCGAGCCAGGCGAGAGCGTCGTGTTTGTGTCTCACCTCCGTCGGGGTTTAGGCTTCCCGATGGATCCCTTTGTGATGGGGCTCATGTTTTACTATGGGTTGGAATTCCACGACTTGGCTCCGGAGTCCATCCTCCATATCTCATCATTTATTGTCGTCTGCGAAGCCTTCCTCCGCACCACCCCTCACTTTGGTTTGTGGCTCAAAACCTTCAACATGGAGCCGAAGATGATTGAGGGGCATCAGGCAGAGTGCGGCGGGGCGGTTATAAGCAAGAGGGCCGATGCTCCATGGCCCAAGGGCTCTTTTCAGGAGGAGCTCGGTTTGTGGCAGCAGGAGTGGTTCTATATCGCCGCTCCCAGGGGCAGCAGGCAGAGGCCGCCGCCCGCCTTTCGCTCGGGCCCTCCACAACGGCTGACGTCGTGGGTCAACAAAGGGCTTGACTGGGGGCCGTCCAAGGACGTACCCCTGTTGCAGGGCCGGATCCGAGACCTCCAAGAGAGGGAGATCAATCGGGTCGTAGTGACACAGGTCATGCTAATCCGGCGTCTTCTGCCCTGCAAACGTCGCCTCCTCCGTCTGTGGGAATTCAATCCGGAGGGGCCACGAGCTCTCCAACACTTCATGGGTACGACACCCGCGGATATGTACAAACTGTTCTTCGGATCACAAGAAGTGTGTCCGGAATTGACCGAGGATGCCGGCTTAAGCTGCAATCGTCCGGATACTCAAGTAAGTAGCCCTGTGTCCGGACATACCGTTTGTTTGCCTATTGTGGATTTGCCTTTTAACCAATCGTCCTTTGAACAGGAGTGGATAGCGCAAGCAAAACTGATACGGTGTCCGGCCCCCTCCTGGAGACCACGCCGGATCCCGTGTTGGTCAAGATGCTGGAGGTTGCGCCTTCAGAAGTGGGCGAAGGGGAAAACAGAGAAACTACTGCCTCTACTAAGGAGGCTTTCAAGAAAGGGGGATTGAGAATCCCTCCTTCCAGGGGGAGAAGAGGACCGCTTCCGAAGATCCGGAGGCTAAGGCCTCAAAGCGGGGGAAGAAATCTTCACCAGAGGGTCCTACGCCAGGAGAAGCCCTGGTCGCACTATCTCCCCTAAGGAATTATCCCTCCAGCGAGCCGTAAGTAGAAAAAGGGGAGTTTTGTAATAAGGGACATCCCTATTTTTGCTTCTGAGGATAACCGAAGTTTTTACCTTGTAGTTCGGATCTCCGCCCTTCTCAGCTGCGCTCATCTTCGGGGGACCTTCGTCCGGAGATGATGGAGAGCGAGACGCCACCATCTGCCGCACCGTCAGGCAGGGCGGACGACCCTGAGGTGTCGTCGTGGAGGGTCTCCTCGAGTCCGGCAGGGCCGGAGAGTTCGGCACCGACTGGTGTACGGCCGGGGGAGCTGAAAGATCTGCTCGAGAGGGCGTCTATCTCAGAAAATCACCGTACATTAATGAGTACGGTGATTGAAAGAATTTCATCCGCTGAGAGCGGGTTGCATGATGCCGTCAGAAGCTTACTGGCGGGGTTTGAGGTACGTAAAAATGACATGCCTTTTGACAGTTTTGCACATAGAGTGCGCCCTGTATAAATAGTAGCCCCTAAGACTCGGTACGTTGTCAGAAGTGACAGTGTGCCAAGGATCATAATCTCAGTTTTAATATGTCGCCATTCCTATTCAGGGGGCGGAGGGTTCGGTGGCGAGCCGGACTGATAGAGTTGCCGAACTGAAGCGGCAACTGGATCTTGCGGATGCGGACATCGCGCTGGTCAATAGGCGACTTGACGAGTTGCAAGGTGAGTGGATTCTCCGCGGTCACCTGGTAAGGGAGCTGGCGCCCATTCCTTACAACATGTATGCTTGATGCAGATGGTGCCGCTGCTATGGAAAACCTTCGGGCAGAGCTTGCTGGAGCTAAGGAGAAGGCCAGAAGGAGTAATGCGGCTGCCTCGAAGGCAGCCAAAGAGCTAAAAGCCAAAAAGGCTGCTCACTGCCAAAGCAGGGAGGAGATGGCCGGAATGGCTGTGAAGCTGAAGGATATTACCGAGCGCTATGAGGCTCTTGAAAAAGAACACCGAGCGGAGCAAGAGGACCTGAAGAAGGCCACCGCCGAAGCCAAGGAT
The DNA here is from genome assembly GCA_963921465.1 of Triticum timopheevii. Lineage (NCBI taxonomy): Eukaryota > Viridiplantae > Streptophyta > Magnoliopsida > Poales > Poaceae > Triticum > Triticum timopheevii. The sequence goes on from OY997262.1 coordinate 449,753,818, forward strand.
GCCCGTTCTGCACCGAGGGCTATAAAGGAGGAGCTGCATCAGGCCGGAGACATTGCGGCTGGAAAGCCCTTTCTGCTGCGTAGGAAGTACACGGATCAGAAGTATGCTTAGTTGGGCTAGCTGTGGGGTGCGGAGGATCATTATCTGGACTTGGCGGCGAGTGCGGCGGATGCAGTCGTGCACTTCCAAAGCCAAAAGGATCACGAGATGGAAGAGCTTTTTTGGTCCCAATTCCATAGTCCGACGCGTCCACTTCCGTTGACCGATCGGTTGGCTGAGTGGGCTGAGCTGAATAGATTGTCCGGATTTGCAATGACGGATGTGGTGGCTCATCTGTGGCCGGATAGGCCCAAGCCGAGGAGTTCTTTTGGCTTATTGCAGCAATTCCTTGGGGCGGTGCCGCATATCAAGGCGATGAAGCGGTCGGCGTGCATAGAAGGTGCACGGATGGCTCTCGCCCGTGTCAAGACATACTAGGCGGAGATGGATTCCACTGATGTTGCATCCCGGGGTTCGGACAAAAGCTAGTTACCCGCCGAGCACTATTTTGGGGAAGTCCTGCAGGGCACTCGTTTGATAGAGTCGCAGTGCTCGAAAAATGTTATGTTCAAATGACATTTATGATTTGTAAAACCATATTTATAATATGAGTGCTTTTTATACTTGTGCGTTCAAGTATTGAAATTTCTCCTGTGCGGTCGTTAATGTATATGTGTATATAACATGAAAGATGGCAGTCTTCGGCTTCACCCCCCATGCACATGGTGCGGGGGTGTTTGCAAAAATAGTGTATTTTCACACTTAATCCAACGTCTTGGTCCTGTGAAGGAGGTGGTAGCATAGCAAACTAGGCAACCGGACTATAATGCTTTATCACTTTCACTTAGCCATAGGAGTTCGAAGGTGGGGCTACGATATAGCCCCTAGGGGCACCGCGCTCTCCGAATTCGGGGCGCGTATGTGCCTCACCGGCAAACGGTCCTTCGTCAAAGCGGAGGAATTCTAGACATTCCAGTAGTCGATCGAGTGGTTGACCAGTCTCTCGCTATACCATGACAGTCAGTTTTTGGCTTTCTCTACTAAGGTGCTCGCCTGGCCGAACCAGGGCACAATCGCAGTAGTTCTCCTGGTGCCGCGTTAGCCGATGATACGGAACGTAAGGCAGCTAAACACAGGGGCCGGGCAAACCCAACATATGACCAAAGACATGACCCGGAGCTGATGCATATAGGGCCTAACTCGAGACGCCGAACACTCCCTAAGGTATTCGGTCTTTATGATAACGGGCAGAACAATGCCCTAAGCCCCTAGTGTCCAGGTACGGGCGAAAACTTCTGACGCGGCCGATGCCAAAACGCCAGCCTCCTCCTCGGTTATAATAGGAAACCGGGGGATGTGTATCAACAAGAGACAGCAAGAAAGGTTTATGCAGGGTCTTAATCTGAAAAGAATCCTTGCAACGGGTCCCTGCTGCACATCTGCGCCTGTGTCTCCGTTGTGCTATATCTTGGACGGGTGTAGCACGCTGTTCATCTGCAAAAGAGAAGAACTTAATTTGGGAAAATACCGTGCAAGAAAAATGTATTTAAAATAGAGTATGATTTAAAAAATGAATAAAGTTGAGCTTTATTGGCTCTCATTGTTTATGCACGCAGCCTCTTGTAAAGGGGTGTGGGTCTAGGAAGCCCCTAGTTTATTTATGCCAGACTCGCCTAGCCGTGTCCGAGGTCTTGAACGACCTTTTAATGAGATGATGCCGCGTGGACCGGGCATTTTGACTGTAAGAGACGCGTAATGTGGAATTGCGTTAAAGCGGGCGAAAGCTTCGCATCCCAATAGTGCTTGGTGGCTACTTTTAAATGGGGCGACATGGAAGATTAGCTTTTCGCGACGGAAGTTGTCGGATGAACCGAACACAACTTCTAGTAGTAAGGAGCCCGTGCACTTGGCGTAAGGGCCTGGCGTCACTCCTTTGAAGGAACTGCTGCTATGGCGAATTTTGGTAGGGTCTATCCCCATCTTGCGGATTATGTCCAGATATAGCAGGTTTAAATCACTGCCGCCATCCATTAGGACTTGTGTAAATTGTAGTCCGTCGATTATAGGATCCAATATCAAAGCAGTCCATCCTGCGTTTCGAATACTTCTGGAGTAATCCAGATGGTCGAAAGTAATTGGTTTTGACATCCAATCTCGGGATTCCGCTGGGGTGGACCGTGCGGCGCGTACTTTAGCAGGTGCCTCACTATTGTTCCGTATTATCACATGAAGTGAGTTTACTGTTTTGACTTCTTGTGGGAAAGTCTTTTGTTTTCCGGCGCTCTGCTTGTGGGGTTCATCATCGTCTTCGCTTGGTGTGTCGAGCCCCTTGTGTTCGGTGTTAAGTCGGCCGGACTGTTTGAAGACCCAACAATCTCGGTGGGTATGGTTTGCAGGCTTCTCGGGGGTACTGTGGATTTGACATATCCTATGCAAAATTTTGTTTAGGTTGGATAGCTCGTCACTGTTGTCCTTAAGAGGCAGTGTTTTGTTGTTCGGCCGAGAGCTTTTGAACCCGGCGTTGACCGCCGTGCTCTTTGGGCCATTTTCCTTACTCCGGCGCTGATCTTTTCTGCGTCGTGATTTCCCATTTCCATCTCAGACCTCGGATGTACTCGGGTCGCTGGTGCTGCATCTTGCCAGCCAGCTATCTTCTCCTGCGCAAAAGCGGGTCATGAGGCTCGTTAGCGCGGCCATTGTTCTTGGTTTTTCCTGGCCGAGGTGTCTGGCGAGCCATTCGTCTCGGACGTTATGTTTAAAAGCTGCTAATGCTTCGGCATCCGGACAGTCGACTATTTAGTTCTTTTTGGTAACGAACCTGTTCCAGAATTTGCGTGCTGACTCTCCGGGCTATTGAGTTATGTGACTTAAATCGTCTGCATCCGGAGGGCGGACATAAGTCCCTTGGAAATTTGCTCGAAACGCATCCTCGAGTTCTTCCCAACTTCCAATGGTATTTTCTGGGAGGCTTTTGAGCCAATACCGAGCTAGCCCTTTGAGCTTGAGGGGTAGGTATTTTATGGCATGGAGATCATCTCCTCTAGCCATATGTAAGTGTAGGATGTAATCCTCAATCCATACTCCGGGGTCTGTTGTTCCGTCATATGCCTCTATGTTTATGGGTTTGAATCCCGCTGGAAATTCATGATCCAGTACCTCATCGGTGAAACATAGTGGGTGTGCGGCGCCCCTGTATTTAGGTGTGCCGTTATCTTCGAACACTCGGCGTGTTGTGTTGCTTCCTGGAGCCCTCTTTTTTGGCCCATAAATGGACCTGACCGGGCCATCCTTTTTGCGAGGATCTTTATGTGTCTCATGTGCCGGTTTGTGTGCGGCGCCGCTTGCCGCTCTTAGCCTGTCATCTGGCCGTCTATCCAGCCAGGCGGCCTCTTTGCTTTTTGATTGTGGGGGCTCTATGGCCTCCGCGTCGAATTCGGGAAACAGCTTGCGCTTCGGGTAGCTCTTTGCTTGGTGACTATCGCCGTATTTATCTGCGGTCTTGAGTACTTTGTTCCATCTCATTCTGAGTACGTCTTCCGCTGTTTTGAGCTTCCGCTTCTGCTTCTTCAAACTTCTTAAAGTGGCAACGAGCATTTTGTGAAGGTTCTTATGCTCCGCTGATGTGTCCGGCGTGAGATCGTCTGGACTGTTGTTTTCGTCAGGGATGGGTTGCTCGTCCAATTCATCCTGTTCGGAAGGTTGCTTGGTTGCATGTTCGTCGTCCATTGGTTCGCCCTGCTCTACGGCTGGGTCATTATGGGTGCTGTTATTGTTGACGCGGGACTTCGGGCGGCGCTTGCGTCGCCATTTTGGTTGTTTTTTTGGGGAATTATCCTTCGCCGTGTCCCGTCGTTCCTCGTTATCGCTTCCTTTTGGTGTATCCACCATGTATACGTCTTGAGTTGAGGTGGCTTTCCAGTGCCCGGTAGGCGCTGGTTCTTGGTCGTCTCTGGCATTGTCGTCCATACCGTCGATGTCTTCGGAGTCGTAGTCTAGCATGTCGGTTAAATTGTCGACAGTGGCTACAAGGTGGGTGGTGGGTGGGCTTTGAATTTCTTCGTCGTCCGCACCCCAACCGTCCTGACCGTAGTCCGGCCAGGGCTCTTCTGATAACGGGAGATACTTTAGCAAATTCAGGATGTCGCCAAGAGGTGAGTGTTGAAAGATGTCCGCGGCGGTGAACTCCATGATCGGCGCCCAATCGGATTTGATTGGAGGGGGCGCAGGAGGTTCGGAGTCCGGCGAGGAGTCCGGCACCTCGGAGTCACGAGTGTCACAAGGGACAAGGTCAGTATTCGGCTCCATCGCCGTAGGGGTAGCAGCCCCCGAGGCGGTGTTTAGCCATCCGTCCTCGATCTGGGCAGCCGGCTCCGAATTGAGGATCAGAGCGGACGCGTGTGCGGCCTCCAGGGTACTGTCCGGCAGCAGAGCTAAATCATGCCCATCGTGACAGTGCAGCGCGCTCGGCTGTGGCTTGAATCCGTCGAAGATCAAGTCTCCGCGGATGTCAGCCGTGATGTTCAGGCTTCCAAATCTGACCTGATGGCCAGGGGCGTAGCTTTCAATTTGCTCCAGATGGCCAAGCGAATTGGCCCATAGTGCAAAGCCGCCGAATACGAAGATCTGTCCGGGGAGAAAAGTCTCACCCTGGACCGCGTCGTTGTTGATGATCGAAGGAGCCATCAAGCCTATCAGTGATGACACAGAGGAACTCTCAATGAAAGCACCAATGTCGGTGTCAAAACCGGCGGATCTCCGGTAGGGGGTCCCGAACTGTGCGTCTAGGCGGATGGTAACAGGAGACAAGGGACACGATGTTTTTACCCAGGTTCGGGCCCTCTCGATGGAGGTAAAACCCTACTCCTGCTTGATTGATATTGATGATATGGGTAGTACAAGAGTGGATCTACCTCGAGATCTAGGAGGCTAAACCCTAGAAGCTAGCCTATGGTATGATTGTTGTTCGTCCTATGGACTAAAACCCTCCGGTTTATATAGACACCGGAGAGGGCTAGGGTTACACAGAGTCGGTTACAATGGTAGGAGATCTACATATCCGTATTGCCAAGCTTGCCTTCCACGCCAAGGAAAGTCCCATCCGGACACGGCACGAAGTCTTCAATCTTGTATCTTCATAGTTTTGGAGTCCGGCCGATGATGATAGTTCGGCTATCCGGACACCCCCTAGTCCAGGACTCCCTGAGTTATCAACCCCTATCTCGTAGAGGTGCTGCAACACCCTCAAACCATTGAGATGCGTGAGGGGTTGCTGCACATCCGCGATGTGGAGGGACCAAGGCATACCGGAAGTGTGGAGACGAAGCTCGAAGCCATGGAGCAACAAGTTTTCAAGTGCCAAGGGATGGTGGAGCGTGGACTCAATTCTAACCAAATGATGATCACGGAGTTCACCAACAACCATAAGCTAGATGCCAAGGTCATTGGGGAGACCATCTTCAAGCTTCAAGAGAAAATAGAGCACTTCCAAGCCCGGATCTATGACCTGCAAAACCAAAACTGTGAGTATGAATATAGATTCAAGAGGATGAGTTTGGCTGCAGATTTAAGGATCCCGGAGACTCGATCATCCTTCTATGATGGTGAGCCTATGCCTTGGAAGATGGACGACAAGCCTACATCATCAACAACTCCTACTTCACCACTTCCGAGGACATAATCCATGGGTATGGGCACTCCCCTTGGCAATTGCCAAGCTTAGGGGAGGTGCCCCGGTATCGTTTCACCATCACACTCCTATCTTTACTGTTTTTTATTTAGTTCGATCCTTTTAGTAGTATCTTGATCTAGTAGATTGAAGTTTTAGTATCAATTAGTTTTGAGTTTTGCTTTGTGATCTCTTTATGTAATCGAGTCCGTGAGCTATCTATAATAAAGATCAGTGTTGAGTCAAGGGCTTTGCTATCTTGCCATGATCTTGAGAAAGTATAAAGAATAATAAAAAGAATAAAAGAGTTCATATTGATCTTATGGATAGTAATGACTTCACACATAAAAAGTATGAGGCATAAAAGTTGTTGAGAGCTGACAAACATAGTTTTGGTCATCGTTGCAACTAATACGAAGTAATAAGGAAAGAGAGGTTTTCACATACAAATATACTATCTTGGACATCTTTTATGATTGTGAGCACTCATTAAGTATGACATGCTAAAAGAGTTGATGTTGGACAAGGAAGACAACGTAATGGTTTATGTTTTCTCACATCTTATATTGTCATTGATCTTCCCAACATGTTGAGCTTGCCTTTCCCCCTCATGCTAGCCAAATTCCTTGCACCAAGTAGAGATACTACTTGTGCTTCCAAATATCCTTAAACCCAGTTTTTGCCATGAGAGTCCACCATACCTACCTATGGATTGAGTAAGATCCTTCAAGTAAGTTGTCATGTTGAAAGCAATAAAAAATGCTCTTTAAATATGTATGACTTATTAGTGCAGAGAAAATAAGCTTTATACGATCTTGTCATGGAAGCAATAAAAGCGACGGACTGCATAATAAAGGTCCATATACAAGTGGCAATATAAAGTGACGTTCTTTTGCATTAAGATTTTGTGCATCCAGCCCTAAAAGCACATGAAAACCTCTGCTTCCCTCTGCGAAGGGACTATCTTTTACTTTATGTTTTTTTACTTTATGCTTGAGTCAAGGTGATCTTCACCTTTCCCTTTTTCATTTTATCCTTTGGCACGCTCCTCGTGTTTGAAAGATCTTGATGTATATATATATATATCCAATTGGATGTAAGTTAGCATGAATTATTATTGTTGACATCACGCAAAGGTGAATACGTTGGGAGGCAACACAATAAGCCCCTATCTTTCTCAGTGTCCGGTTGAAACTCCATAACCCACAAGTACTGCGTGAGTGTTAGCAATTGTAGAAAACTATATGGTAGTTGAGTATGTGGACTTGCTGAAAAGCTCTATTCTTGACTCTTTCTGATGTTATGATAAATTGCAATTGCTTCAATGACTGAGATTATAGTTTGCTAGTTCCCAGTGAAGTTTTTGAACCATACTTGACATTGTGAATTGATTGTTACTTGAGCATAAGAAATCATATGACAAAATCTATATATGTTGTTGTTATAAGAATGATCATGATGCCCTCACGTCCGTATTTTATTTTTATCGACACCTCTATCTCTAAACATGTGGACATATTTTTCGATTTCGGCTTCCGCTTGAGGACAAGCGAGGTCTAAGCTTTGGGGAGTTGATACATCCATTTTGCATCATGCTTTTATATCAATATTTATTGCATTATGGGCTGTTATTACACATTATATCTCAATACTTATGGCTATTCTCTCTTATTTTACAAGGTTTACCATGAAGAGGGGGAATGCCGGCAGCTGGAATTCTGGCTGGAAAAGGAGCAAATATTGGAAACCTATTCTGCACAGCTCCAAAAATCCTGAAACTCCACGGAAGTCAGTTTTGGAATTAATAAGAATTATTGAACGAAGAAAACACCAGAGGGGGCGCACACCCTGTCCAGGAGGGTGGGGGCGCGCCCACCCCTACTGGGCGCGCCCCCTGTCTCCTGGGCCCCCTGGTGGCCCTCCGGTGCCCAATCTTCTACTATATGAAGGCTTTTACCCTGGAAAAATAATCAGAGGCAAGCTTACGAGACGAAACTCCGCCGCCACGAGGCGGAACTTTGGCAGAACCAATCTAGGGCTCCGGCAGAGCTGTTCTGCCGGGGAAACTTCCCTCCGGGAGGGGGAAATCATCACCATCGTCATCACCAACGATCCTCTCATCGGGAGGGGGTCAATCTCCATCAACATCTTCACCAGCACCATCTCCTCTCAAAACCCTAGTTCATCTCTTGTACCCAATCTTGTATCAAAACCACAAATTGGTACCTTTGGGTTGCTAGTAGTGTTGATTACTCCTTGTAGTTGATGCTAATTGGTTTACTTGGTGGAAGATCATATGTTCAGATCCTTAATGCATATTATTACTCCTTTGATTATGAACATGAATATGCTTTGTGAGTAGTTATGTTTGTTCCTGAGGACATGGGTGAAGTCTTGCTATTAGTAGTCATGTGAATGTGGTATTCGTTCGCTATTTTATAGAGATGTATGTTGTCTTTCCTCTAGTGGTGTTATGTGAATGTAGACTACATGACACTTCACCATTATTTGGGCCTAGAGGAAGGCATTGGGAAGTAATAAGTAGATGATGGGTTGCTAGAGTTACAGAAGCTAAGACCCTAGTTTATGCATTGCTTCGTAAGGGGCTGATTTGGATCCATATGTCTAATGCTGTGGTTAGGTTTACCTTAATACTTCTTTTGTAGTTGCGGATGCTTGCAATAGGGGTTAATCATAAGTGGTATGCTTGTCCAAGTAAGGGCAGTACCCAAGCACCGGTCCACCCACATATCAAATTATCAAAGTACCGAACATGAATCATATGAGCGTGATGAAAACTAGCTTGACAATAATTCCCATGTGTCCTCGGCAGCTCCTTTCTCATTATAAGAAATTGTCCAGGCTTGTCCTTTGCAACAAAAAGGATTGGGCCACCTCGCTGCACTTTACTTACTTTCATTGCTTGTTACTCGTTACAATTTATCTTATCACAAAACTATCTGTTACCTACAATTCCAGTGCTTGCAGAGAAAACCTTACTGAAAACCGCTTGTCATTTCCTTCTGCTCCTCGTTGGGTTCGACACTCTTACTTATCGAAAGGACTACGATAGATCCCCTATCACTACAAAAAAATACACTTCCATGATGATACGTGTTTGTCACAGTAGGTCGCGTTTTTTGTCATGCATGTACATCCATGACGATTTTATGACAGAATCAAGATAGTCATACCTGTGCTATCGTAGAAGTGTTCCATGACATTACCAAAATAATCATCACGGAAGTGTCCACTTCCATGACGATAAATAGTGCGTCACATAAGTGTTTTCGTCAAGGGTGACCGACACGTGGCATCCACCGTAACGGTACGCCATTAAGCTATCGGGTCGGGTTTTCGATCCGATAACCCGTTAATAGCCCCGACCAATGGGGATTTTCCACGTGTAAAATCATCATTGGCTGGAGGAAACACGTGTCGGCTCATCGTTGGGACAGATGTCATCCACTCATTGGATGGAAGGCGCCTATGATACGTCGACACGTGGCACCGCCCAACAGTGGCCCATTCCTGTGAAAAGGCCGGCCCGTTTTACTTGGTCAAAAGGTGGCGCGCTGGCCCATGGAAAGCCTATTAACTTCCTGCTCGCATATAGCCCATTTACAGCCCGCTAACCCAAGGCCCGTTACGCCCTATCCGAATTAGGCCCAGTACTTCATCTGGGCCATCCAATATGATTCCAGCCCATTTTCACTTCTCGCCCATGTATGGCCCATGACGTCTTTCGGCCCATATGAGGCCCTATGTAACTCTTGGCCTATTAACGGCCCGTGGTGAAACTGGCCCATAATGAACAGTGTATCACTTTACACCCATTAATGGCCCGTGGTGAAACTGACCCGTAATGAACAGTGTATCACTTTATACCCATTAACGGCCCGTTATTCCGTTGGGCCGTTTCCAGCCCATGTTATATTTCGGCCTTCTCAGAGCCCATTTATTCTTGGGCTCATTTCTAGCATTCGTTTACTTACGGCCCGTTACTGTCATTTTCTGCTTGTGGGCCAAATTCAGCCCGTGGTTACAGTCAGCCCGTTTGTGGTCCGTTAATACGTTGGGCCATTTTCATAGCGTCATCAAATACGGCCTATTAACGATGGCCCATTATGGTCAGCCCATGAATGGACAATTCCAACTCTAGCCCATTTACGGCCATAATGCAGTCTGTTTGGCCCATGTTTGGCCAATCGATCATACAGCCTGTATAAGGCCCATTAATGATACAGCCCGCAGAAGGCCCATTAATGATACAGCCCGCAGAAGGCCCATTGTTTGTACGGCCCGTAGAAGGCCCGCTGTTTCTACGGCCAGTAGGAGGCCCAGTGTCACTACAGTAAATATTAGCCCATGGTTATTGTGGCCTAGTTTTAAAAAATAGGTTATTGCAGCCACTACCAAACCGCGGAAAAAGAACTGCAATGACTACAAGCAAACAAATAAACAAGACAACAAGGAAATAAATAAGCAAGCAACTAACGCTAGGCTATCACGGCTATTACACATATTACATCCACTTGGCATCAAAGTTCGCCACCAGTGCAAATATAGGGAACAAAGCAGCATATAATATACACTGGTTGTCAAAGTTGACGACCAACGCAAATAAACTTCGTAGCAAAACAAATCCAGAACTGAAATCACTTCAGAAGATCTCAAGAAACAATATCCTGGGTACCCATAATGCTGGCAAGATGCTTAGCAAGCTTATTAACTTTTCTTGTTTGGCGCTTAAATCCTCCAGCGCTTGCTGTTGCACTAGGAAATATGCATCTGAATTCTGCAGGGACTTCCTCAGTCCTTCAGCTTCCTGTCGCAGCACATCTGATCAATGTCTTTCAACTTGAAGTTGAGACTCAAGAAGACGAACTGATTCAGGCAGCGAGTTCGAAGAGCTTGTGCCAGCAGTAGTGGCCAGTAACTCGAACACTACATCAAGACATGACTTTTGGGTTCTCTCACTGTCGCCAAGTTAGTTTTTATCAGCTTTCTTGGAGACCAACAGGGATGTCTCACTATCTTGAACCTTATCTGCATTACTTCCTTTACCATTGGATAACGTGGTAGTGTTCTCCAATATTTTGCCCGCATTCTAAAAGAGAAACAAGCAGACACATCACATGTTTACCATGTTGTATATGAAACTCATTTTGGTAAATGAGTTCAGTAGTAAAGTGGACAGGATAACAGCATGAAACAAACATATATCTATGTACCATGGTCACTTTATGGTCTATATCATTCTAGTTTTTGTTGCCAAATCAAGATAGAGACATAGTTCAAATAATATTTGTTCAAGACAAGGCAGAATAGATAGAATATAAGTGTGGCTAACTATAGAGCAATAACAACACTTGTAATGTGCATGACATGAGAACATAACTGTTTATTCAATTGAAATTGAAATCAACATAGAGCAGGTTACAAGAACAAATCAGTTAAAGAAACAGGTTTAAAACATACCTGTTGCGCCATTGGAGTTTCAATTCCATCCTTCAAATTTGAAAATAATTGGTATGAGTAAATACAGTAATGCAAGAGCAAAGGAGTATGAACCATAGCTACAAAACCTGACCTGAGGACAAATCTTCTTCTCCTTTAAGCGTTGAGATGGGATTCAAGTGGTGGTCCTCGTGCTTTGGGCACTGCAGTTCCCTTACTAACTGCTCGTGTTTGGGTGCTCTATGGTGGAGACGATGCTGTGTCAAATGGAACTGGGTTACTATCTGCCGGGGTTGGGGTTAGAAGGGGTGTAGCTGGTTCTCTGTCCAACTGGGTAGGGGTACAATCTGCGAGAGTCTGGGTTATGTGTGGTGGATCTGGTCCTTGGGAAATTACAACCGTGGTTCTATCTGCATCAACTGGTAGCACTATCTTTTCTGAAGACCATGTTGTTACTCCCTTAGATACTGCCATCACGCTCTCCAGTTCAAATGGCTAATAAACAAGAAAAGTAATTGAAAGTATAGACATTGTATGATAGACAGGTGCAATGGATAGTGGGGAATAAAATAGGGCATGAAATAATTCATATTTATGTTGTCTAACCAAACAGGATAGCATGACACAATTTCACATATATGATGGCTAGCTAGACAGGATAGCATGAAAGAATTTCACATTATGATGGCTAACTAAAAAAGATGGAAAGACATATTTCAAAATATGAGACTATGTAAACAGGATGACATGACATAACTATATAATGTGTTTATTAAATAGGTTGGCATGCCATAATTCACATACATTCATGGATAGAATGCCATAATTCCAAATATGATGACTGTAAACACTAAACAGGATGAGATGATATAACTATATGATGTCTTTATTAAATGGGTTGCCATGCCATAATTCAGATAGATGATGTTTATGTACTACGTAAACATGATGGCATGATATAATTCAAATATATGATTTATATAGTAAGCAAGTAAGCAGATGGCAATCCATATATGATGTAAAAACTAAGCAATGCAAGACAACATGCATGACATGGGTAATATAACCCTGCCAAGTTTGAGCATAGACCTCAGGGGGGAAATAGGACTTGTCATCAGTCTCTGAATCCTCCTCTGAGGAGCTCTCTGTAACCAGCAAGATGTCTGCTTCAGCAGGTAGCGTTGTCTGCTCTCAATACCTTGTTTTCACTCCAGATACTTCCATCACCGCTTCAAATGGCTGATGCACAGGAAGAGTAGTTGAATATACAAACGTTGTCGACAAATGGAACACGTAATACAAAAAAATATAGCATGATATAACTCACATACATGATGATTGGCTAAACAACATGGCATACATATATAATGCCTTTGCAACAAGATAGCACTGTATAATTCACATATATAATGTCTTGCAACAAGATGGCAATGCATAATTCACATATATGGTAATTAGACACTGAAAAGGTGGCATTCACACAAAGCATGTCTAAACTAATCAAATGACATAGCAATGCGAGACACCATACGCATGATATGAGCAACATAACCCTGCCAAGTTAGAGCATACACCTCGGGGGCGGGGGATAGGACTGGCATCTGTCTCTGAATCCTCTTTTGAGGAGCTTTCCGTAACCAGCGAGATATGCGCTTCGTCAGATAGCATAGTCTACTCTAAAGACCTTGTTTTCACTCCAGAATTTGTCATCATCGTGTCAAATGGCTGATGCACACGAAGAGCAGTTGAATGTACTAACATTGTTAACAAATGTAATATGTAACGAAAAAAAGGATGACATGATATAATTTACATATAAGATGATTGGCTAAGCAGGATGGCATTGCAAAATTCACATATATGATGCCTAGCTAAACAAGATGGCGTTGCGTAATTCACATAAACGATGAATAAACTATATAGATGGCATTCGCACAAAGGATGTCTAAACTAAGTGACATATTTGATGTATAAAGTAAGCAATGCAAGACACTATATGCATGATATAACCAACACCAGCATGCCAAGTTAGAGCGAAGACCTCAGGGAGTAAATAGGAGTTGTCTTCTCCTTCTGAATCCCCCTCAGAACAGATATCTTCCTCTCGATTACAATCCGAAATGCGTGGAGGGGGGGTTGCCTTTGTGCCTACCATGGAGCGACGTCTGCATGAAATTTTATTGCCACGCAAGGCTCGTCTCTTTTGCTCTACATGTTCAGTTCCATTACTTACAATAACTGTCATGCATAGGAATAAAACATAGTGAGATTATGTAAGGAGGGCATGCAGAAATCCAGAGTGATGGTAGCAACCTGTGGATAGACCCAAAACCAATAATAGCAGGCAGATAATGGCTTCAGTTAAAAAATACAAATAATGGCTTCTTTACTGTTTGTTTCCCACCCAACATGAAACTCATAGTAGACACCGGAGATTAACCAGATAGTAGATAGATACTATTGATAGCGGCCCCGATATGTACCCCACAACCATTTTAAAACTCAAGTTTGACCATTAGTTTGGAGCTGACTCAGAGTCTAATCGGTGAACAGGATGATAAAGTAGCATGTAATATTAAGCGATGCATAGCGTAAGCAGACACGAAAGAGTGCGACCTCTCTTGCGGACCCGTGTAGTCCTCGAGGTCATCTGCTCGGTTGATGATGGTAATGCAGTTTTCATGGCTGTCGGCGGCGGGGAAGAAGATCTGAGGGGCGAAAGACAGTCTGGAGGCCGGATCCCTGCTGTGTTGGACCCTTTTGTTGTTGGAGAAGCTGAGCTGGGATGGACGACGGCGCAGCAGGAGCGGGACAAACCACGCAAGGTTTTCTTTGACAACTATCTGTAAGAGAAGTAATTTTGTAAGGGCTCGTTTGAATTGGAGGATTCCAACAATGCAGGGATAGGAAATAGACAAGAATAGGATAGGAATGCACGTGCAAAACAGAGAATCTAAAAACACAGGATTTCTGCCAATCTGGGTGTTTGATGCACAACAATTGGTAGATCACAGGATGCAAAGAAGCATGGTGAGATTAAGTCAAACCACAAGAAAATGTACGCTTATAATGCTATTATGCTACTATCTCTTAGTCTTGTGCTTCATGAATAGGAATTTGAAAAGGAGGACAAGTGAAAATTAAAATTCCTACGTTTTTTATTTCAAGGAGACACTAAAGGAACAAATCCACATGCTTAGTGGATAATATATATAACATGTAGAGTAAAAAAGAGATGCAACAAGTGTACAACCTCTTTGGCGAAGCCATGTCGATCTCAGTGTGATTGGGTTGGCCGGTGAGAATGCTCCGGCTGACTTTGCTGTCGGAGGAGGGGAAGAAGATCTTTGGCGTTTGGAGATGGAGCCCGAGGTACTGCTCCGCTGTGATGGAGGGTTTCATCGTTGGAGCAGCTCCAGTGAGTTGTACGATGCCAAGGCTGAAGCAGGACAAGAGAGACAACGAACAACGTTAACCTGAGTGGAATTCTAATAGCATCTCCACTACATGACGTAAAATACATAACCACAAAGTGCTAGATGTAAAATACATCAGCCGCTCATCTCTGAGCTTAACTATCGAAACTGAATTTAACTGTCGAAACTTAACTTAACTGTCGAAACTGAATTTTGCTGTCGAAACTGAATTTTGCTGTTGAAACTGAACGCACTAGCAAGGTGAGGCTACACATCGGTCGACTGACTTTTTCATCTCTGGTCAGTCGATTTTGCAGTCGTTGGATACGAAATCAAGGGCCTGTGGTTCATCTTCAACCTCCACCACCCTGACCCGCCAGCCACCACCGGCCAAATAGTAGCCCCCCGCCGCCCGCGGACGGCGGTGCACCGCCCCGCACGCCCCGAAAACACTCCCCACTGCCGGTCCGCCACCGCCCCGGCCATCCCTCTAGGCCCCCCCGTGCTGAGCTTTTTCTCCGGTGATCCCCACGCCACCGCCCCACCAACGCCTCGCCACCGTCGGCGACCACCGCCCCCACCCTGAACCCTAAGATAGATAGTGGGGTACCTCTCCGGCGAGCCCCCCTCCCCGCTGCGGCTGGTTCTTCCTTCACCCCAGCGAGCCCCCCTAAAAATCGACTGACCCAAAAGTCAATTCAGTCGACTGAACTGTAGCTAAGTCGGAGCAGCATCGCAAGCAAGAGCAAGAGCGAGAGCAGCAGCACGAGCAAGAGCAATAGCAAGAGCAGACCAAGCAGGGGACCGAGAGCAAGAGCAGAGCAGCAGCGCGAGCGAGAGCTAAAGCAGCAGCAACTCCTACTGATGTGGACGTCGCCACCGAGGGAGCGACGCCGGCCGGCGATGCCGCCGTGGATGGAGCCGCACCGTGTCAGCTTAGGACCGAGAGCCGGCAGCACCGTGAAATCGAACCAAGAAGAAAATGTAGCGATTAGTGTACAACCTCTTTAGTGGTGCCGATTAGGCCGTAGCTTCATCCGAGGAAACGGTGATGATGACGCTCTTCCGGTGGTGTAGGTGTAGACGGTGGTGGAAGTGGCGCGAAAGACGAGGGGAACGTCGGGCAGCTCCTTGGAGGTGGAGGACGGGGTGGCTGAACCGGCGGGACAACGAGATTGATGACGGATCCTCATCCGGTATGGTGGATGAGGGACGTCGAGGTGTTGCTGTGGACAACATCGTCGGGGAAGAGGCTACGGCTGGGTGGCAGACGGAGCAGGGTGTGGGGTTTTGTCGCGGGATTTCGCGGCCTCGGTGAATGAATGGGTGGGCAGATGGGATGGCAGTGGGGAACCATGGCTTAGAGACGCGCTTGTCCGAATTGTGGGGTAAGTTACAAAAGTACCCCCACCAATTTGAGGAGGTTCTTTCGGTTCAGGGGTACCACGGGCATTTCACCTGTCAGGATTTCACAGGAGGTGGGTGAGGGAGTCCTGGACTAGGGGGTGTCCGGATAGCCGGACTATCATCATCGGCCGGACTCCAAGACTATGAAGATACAAGATTGAAGACTTCGTCCCGTGTCTGGATGGGACTTTCCTTGGCGTGGAAGGCAAGCTTGGCGATGCAGATATGTAGATTTCCTACCATTGTAACCGACTCTGTGTAACCCTAGCCCTCTCCGGTGTCTATATAAACCGGAGGGTTTTAGTCCGTAGGACGAACAACCATTACAACAATCATACCATAGGCTAGCTTCTAGGGTTTAGCCTCCTTGATCTCGTGGTAGATCCACTCTCGTACTACCCATATCATCAATATCAATCAAGCAAGAGTAGGGTTTTACCTCCATCGAGAGGGCCCAAACCTGGGTAAAAACATCGTGTCCCTTGTCTCCTGTTACCATCCACCTAGACGCACAGTTCGGGACCCCCTACCTGAGATCCGCCGGTTTTGACACCGACATTGGTGCTTTCATTGAGAGTTCCTCTGTGTCGTCACTGATAGGCTTCATGGCCTCTTCAATCAACAACAATGCAGTCCAGGGCGAGACTTTTCTCCCTGGACAGATCTTCGTGTTCGGCAGCTTCGCACTGCGGGCTAATTCGCTTGGCCATCTGGAGCAGATCGAAAGCTACGCCCCTGGCCGTCAGGTCAGGATTGGAAGCCTAAACTTCATGGCTGACATCCGCGGAGACTTGATCTTCGATGGATTCGAGCCACAGCCGAGCGCGCCGCACTGTCACGATGGGCATGATTTAGCTCTACCACCGGACAGTACCCTAGAGGCCGCACATGAGTCCGCTCCGACCCCTAGTTCGGAGCCGACTGCGCAGATCGAGGACAGGTGGTTGGACACCGCCTCGGGGGCTGCAATCTCTACGGCGATGGAGCCGAACACTGACCTTGTCCCTCGTAAAGCTAGTGACTCCGAGGTGCCGGACTCCTCGCCGGACTCCAAACCTCTTGCGCCCTTACCGACCGAATCCGATAGGGCACCGACCATGGAGTTCACCGTTGCGGACATCTTTCAGCACTCACCCTTCGTCTCTCGTTATTAGGAGAGCCCTGGCCGGACTGCGGTCAGGACGATTGGGATGCGGATGACGAAGAAATTCAAAACCCACCCACCACCCACTTCGTAGCCACTGTCGACGATCTAACCGACATGCTAGAATACGACTCCGAAGACATCTACGGTATGGACGACGATGCCAGAGACGACCAAGAACCAGAGCCTACCAAGCACTGGAAGGCCACCTCAACTCATGATGTATATATGGTGGTCACCCCAAAAGGAAGCGATAACGAGGAACAACAGGACGCGACAAAGGATAATTCCGCCGAAAAACAACCAAAACGGCGACGCAGGCGCCGCCCAAAGTCCCGCCTCGACAACAACAGCACTCCTAATGACCCACCAATAGAGCAGGGCAAACCAGTGGGCGACGAACATGCAACCAAGCAACCATCCAAACAGGATGAATCGGATAGTCAATCCATCCCCGGCGAAAACAACAGTCCAGACGATCTGACGCCGGACACACCACCGGAGCATAAGAACCATCACAAAAGACTTGTCACCACTGCAAGAAGTCTGAAGAAGCAAAAAAGGAAGCTCAAAACAGCGGAAGACATACTCAGAATGAGATGGAGCAAAGTACTCAAGACCGCGGACAAATATGGCAACAGCCACCAAACAAAGAGCTACCCGAAGCGCAAGCTGCTGCCCGAATTTGACGAGGAGGCCATAGAGCCCCCACAGTCAAAAAGCAAAGAGGCGCCTGGCCGGATAGACGACCAGATGATGGGCCAAAAGCGACAAGAGGCGCCGCACATAAGCTGGCACATGACACACATAAATATCCTCGCAAAACGGATGGCCCAGTCAGGTCCATTTATGGGCCAAAGAAGAGGGCCCCAGGAAGCAACACAGCACGCCGCGTGTTCGAAGACAATGGCACACCTAAATACAGGGGCGCCGCACACCCACTATGTTTCACCGATGAGGTGCTGGATCATGAATTTCCAATAGGGTTCAAACCCGTAAACATAGAGGCATACGACGGAACAACAGACCCCGGAGTCTGGATTGAGGATTACATCCTGCACATACACATGGCTAGAGGAGACGATCTCCACGCCATAAAATATCTACCCCTCAAGCTCAAAGGGCCAGCTCGGCATTGGCTCAAAAGCCTCCCAGAAAATACCATTGGAAGTTGGGAAGAGCTCGAGGACGCGTTTAGAGCAAATTTTCAGGGGACTTATGTCCGCCCGCAGGATGCAGACGATTTAAGTCACATAACCCAGCAGCCCGGAGAGTCGGCGCGCAAATTCTGGAACAGGTTCCTCACCAAAAAGAACCAAGTAGTCGATTGTCCGGACGCCGAAGCCTTAGCAGCTTTTAAACATAATGTCCAAGACGAATGGCTCGCCAGACACCTCAGCCAAGAGAAGCCGAGAACAATGGCCGCGTTAACAAGCATCATGACCCGCTTCTGCCACTACTAGGGAAAACCCTAGCAGTAGCGCGTGTTTTATGCCCACTAGTAGCGCGGGTGGCCGCGCTACTAATAAGGCGCTACAGCTATTGCTTAGCAGTAACGCGTGCCACCACGCGGTACTGCTAGGAAAAATAGCTGTAGCGCTTGTTCACTACCGCGCTACTGCTAAGGTATCTACTTGCAGCGTGTTTTCTTTCCATCGCTACTAGTATTTTTTTAGTGTCTTTATGCGCCATCATACAAATGTTGGTACAATACCAGCTGTTATGAGGTTTACATCATTATATCCATAACAGTGTATTAAATGAAGGTGGATTAGGTTCAAGTGGAGGCAATATGTGGTGTATGTCAAAAGTATACTACTAATCCAAACTTGATCTAGTTTGGACTAGTAGTACTTTCGATGTGCACAACATGTTGTCTCCACTTGAATCTAATCCGCCAGCACAAGCTATTTAATCATCATCATAGTCATTACCACCAATAGTATTTATTTAATCAGCACTAACACTAGCTAATAATAATCATCATAGTCATTACCACCAACACTAGCTATTTTATCATCATAGTAATAGTGTAGCACATCATCATCCTCAAACTCATTTCTAGCTAGCTAATCACTCCTGCTGCTCTCTCTTAGGTAAAATAACATAAAACATATATAGCTCTCCTCCTCGATCAAACTAGAGCATGCAGATGAACCTGTCTCCTAATCGTGGGTAGCGCATCTGTTTGCTGACCCCTAGTACTTCTCTGCGCTCCCCCATCACATATCTGGTCCAGTCTTGCACTATTAAGCATCCGTTGGTAATCTTGAATGCACTAAAGTAATCTGTAGGATATCTTGGCCGTAAGCTGATAATACTCATGGTACCTTTAGTCTGGATCCCATAAGGCACAACATTCATTGGGAGTCCCTGTTGAAGAACATCATACGGTAACATACTTAGCAATGAAGTTTAGCTTCAAAAGTGATGTATGGAAAAGATGCACCAATGACAAATAGTAAAAATCTTACCATCCTTCCTAAATAGATGTGACCGTAGTTCATTACGAACACTATTGGTCGCACATTTTCAGTACTAACATTTCTAAATGCAGGAAGAAAATTTGTCTTGACAGTATCAAGATCCTCAAGCCATGAAACATAATGACTGAGCTCCTCGCAATTGAGTTCAGCCCCAGGACAGTATACGGTCCTGTCTACCAAGCGCTGGACATGCTTGCTTGCACGGAAATAAGCTGACAATACAAATTAGTTGTCAACTATTTTTGAATAAACAGTATCAAAGACATAAATATGGTTGAGAAACTTACATAATGGTATAACTGGAGGCATTTGCACATCGACCCAGATGTCGGTATTACCTTCAATATCATCTTCCGGACGAATATCAAAGGTGATAACCATATCAGGCTCAAATACATAAGTCTTGCATAGTGCTCGCCATGTTTTGCATCCAAAATAGGTGTAGTCGTCTGAATTGTATAACTTCGCATGGAAAATATAACCATGCTCGGTCTTCAAGTAAACTTTCTTTTTCCTCCATACTATGACTGAAACCTATCTTATCCAATACAAAAAATCTTGCATGGCAGGGGATACGCTAGTAGAATAGTAAAAAAATATAAATTGAAGCAAATGAAGCAGATGTCATGCTTAATTACGAAAAAAGACTTGTCGTTGCGCCTATTATCATCTAGGAAGACTCCGTCGCACAGGCCGCGCTCGTCTTCGCAGTATTTGCAAATACCGAAATCCTTCTCGTCGTCAGACATTTCCTATGTTCATAGTTAAAACATTAATTGAAAATCGATCGAAGACAACTACCAAGATACTCAACACACAAATCCGGGGCTCTCGATATTTCCTACATATTCTAGCACAAGTCATGCCAAAATTCACGGAAAAATCCGGCATGACCTTTGCTAAAATAGGACATATCGAGCGTCTAAAATTTGCCGGAATGGAAATGAATCAACACTCCGGCAAAACATAGGCCACTCGAAGGTGTAACCTGCAAACATGACCGGCCACTTGGATATTGAGCAACACAGGATATACATTTCAAAATATCTTATAGGACTCAAATTAGCATGCATTCAATAAGCAAAAGTAGATCATCTCATGCGTCAGTACATCGTCGAATATTATCACTAATACATCACGAATATTGTCATACATATAACATCACTAATACAACTAAAACTCTAGCACACGACGGGTATCGGCACGGGCGGTGGACACCCACAGAGAAGGCACCATCACGGGATCATAGCTCCAGTGAGATCCCCGGAGAACCTGCCAGGTATTGGAGAACGGCCTGTGCTCCAACGCAAACAAGTAGCGACGGACGTGCGCGTCCTCCTCACTGACAGGGTGACGCACCACCACCGTGGAGTCCTCGAGCCTCTGGATCGTCACTGGCCCACGCGACCGCCACCATAGAAGGTTCGGGTCAACGATAGGCTGGCTTCTCACCAACCTGCGCCCCCCGGTAGGTAGCGCCTCCCAGTACCACCCCGGCGGAGCCCAGTCCCGGACATGGCCGATCTGGTCAAGCAGGTGTCGTCCTCCGCCGACTCGACGACGAGGATGCGGGATAGGCATCGTCCACGTCGAGGCGGGAAAAATTGCTTTAACTAAAAAATCACCTAATTAGTACCTAGTTCTTACTAACTAGTTCTTACTAACTAAAGAAAAAATCCCAGCCGCATCTGTATCCAATTCATTTCCACCCATAGATGAACCCTAACTATTTGATGCAACTAAAATTTGAAGAACTCTATCTAGGCAGAGGTAGGGGAGGGGGAGGAGCAGGCGTGCTCACCTCGATCGGGTGCCTGCGGCGAGAGAGGGGCAGGCGGCGTCGAGGTCGGGCTTGGGGCGGCGTTGAGGTCGGGGGCGGCGTCCGGGGCGGCGTTGAGGTCGGGGGCGGGGGCGGCGTTGAATCCGAGGGTGGGGGCGGTGTAGAGGGTGTGCGGAGAGCGCGCGGCGACCGACGGGCGATGGCGGCGACGAGAGCGGAGTAGTGAGATTTGGGGGAAGTGGCCGTGGGGAAGGACGAACGCGGTGGTTAAGTCAGAAGTAGCAGTAGCGTGTTCCTAGAAACACGCTGCTGCTACATTAGCTACAGCGCGTTCTGCGATACGCGCTACTGCTACAACTTTCTCCTTTTTCCCTTTTTCACTTATTTTTCTTCACATTTTATTTTTTTTCCTTTCACCTTCTTCTATTTCTTTCATTCTCAATTACCTTTCTATTTGCTTTCATTTAATTTTATATCATTTAGTAGTAGCGTGTTTAGGGCAAAACGGGCTGCTACAAAGAAAGTAGCAGTAGCGCAGTTCCATGTAGATCGCTAGTACTATGTGTACCATATCGGCTAAGCCGTGAGAATTTTAGTAGTAACGTGTTTCCTGCGAGACGCGCTACTGCTACGAAACTATCTGCAGCGCGGTTTCGGCAGGCTCGCTGCTGCTATTTAGCACCAGCGTGCTTCTTTGACACACGCTACTGCTAAAGTTCTGTCTATAAGGTTTTCCCTAGTAGTGTGCGCGGGGGAAGACAACTGGCTAGCAAAATGTAGCACCAGCGACCCGAGTACATCCGAGATCAGAGATGGAAACGGAAAATCACGGCGCAGAAAGGACCAGCGCTGAAATAAAGAAAAGAGCCCAAAGAACACGACGGTCAACGCCGGATTCAAAAGCTCGCGGCCGAACAATAAAACACTGCCTCTTAAGGACAATAGTGACGAGCTATCCAACCTAAACAAAGTTTTGGATAGGATATGTCAAATCCACAGTACCTCTGGGAAGCCTGCAAACCACACCCACCGAGATTGTTGGGTCTTCAAACAGTCCGGCCGACTCAACGCCGAACACAAGGGGCTCGACGCGCCAAGCGAGGATGACGACGAACCCCACCAGCAGAACGCCGGAAAACAAAAGACTTTCCCACACGAAGTCAAAACAGTAAACTCACTTCATGTGATAATACGGAACAAAAGTGCGGCACCCACCAAAGTACGTATCGCACGGTCCACCCCAGCAGAACCTCGAGATTGGATGTCAAAACCAATTACTTTCGACCACCTGGACTACTCCAGAAGTATTCGAAATGCAGGATGGACTACTCTGATATTGGATCCTATAATCGACGGACTACAATTTACACAAGTCCTAATGGATGGCGACAGCGATTTAAACCTGCTATATCCGGACACAATCCGCAAGTTGGGGATAGACCTTACTAAAATTCACCATAGCTGCACTTCCTTCAAAGGAGTGACGCCAGGCCATTACGCCAAGTGCACGGGCTCCTTACTACTAGAAGTTGTGTTCGGGTCACCCGACAACTTCCGACGCGAAAAGGTAATCTTCCATGTCGCCCCATTCGAAAGTAGCCATCAAGCACTATTGGGACGTGAAGCTTTTGTCCGCTTTAATGCAATACCGCACTACGCGTCTCTTACACTTAAAATGCCCGGTCCACGCGGCATAATCTCATTAAAAGGTCGTTCAAGACCCCGGACACGGCTAGACGAGTCCGGCATAAATAAACTAGGGGCTCCCTAGCCGCACACCCCTTCACAAGGGGCTGTGCATATGAGCAATAAAGATCTAATAAAAGGTCAGCTTTATTCATTCATTCATATTTCGTTTTTTAATACATTTTTCACATGATTCCTTTTCAAACTAAGTTCCTCTCTTTTACAGATGAACAGCGTGTTACACCCGTCCAGGATACAGCACAACGGAGACACAGGCGCAGACGTGCAGTAGGGACCCGTTGCAAGGATTCTTTTCAGATTAAGACCCTGAGTAAACCTTTTTTACTGTCTCTTGTTGCTATACATCCCCTGGTTTTTCATCATAACCAGAGAGGAGGCTGACGTTTTGGCATCGGCCGCGTCAGAGGATCTCGCGTGTACCTGGACACTAGGGGCTTAGGGCAATGATCTGCCCGTCATCACAAAGACCGAACACCTCAGGGAGTGTTCAGCGTCTCGAGTTAGGCCTTATATGCATCAGCTCCGAATCATGTCTTTGGTCAAATGTTGGGTTTGCCCGGCTCCTGTGTTTTGCTGCCTTACGTTCCGTATCATCGGCTAACGCGGCACCAGGAGAACTACTGCGATTGTGCCCCGGTTCGGTCGGGCGAGCACCTCAGTAGAGAAAGCCGAAAACTGACTGTCATGATACAGCGAGAGACTGGTCAACCACTCGATCGACTACCAGAATGTTTAGAATTCCTCCGCTTTGACGAAGGACCGTTTCCTGGTCAGGCACATACGCGCCCCGCATTCGGTGAGCGCGGTGCCCCTAGGGGCTATATCGTAGCCCCACCCTCGAACTCCATTGGCTAAGTGAAAGTGATAAAGCATTATAGTCCGGTTGCCTCGTTTGCTACGCTACCACCTCCTTCACAGGACCAAGACGTTGGATTAAGTGTGAAAATGCATTATTTTTTGCAAACACCCCCGCACCATGTGCGTGGGGGCTGAAGCCGAAGACTGCCATCTTTCAGGTTATACACAAGTATACATTAACGGCCGCACATGAGATATCTTAATACTTGAACGCACAAGTATAAAAAGCGCTTATATTATAAATATCGTTTTACAGAAGATAAAGATCATTTGAACATGACATTTTTTGAGCACTGTGACTCTATTACACGAGCACCACGCAGAACTTCCCCAAAATAGTGTTCGGTGGGTAATCGGCTCTCGTCCGAACCCTGGGTTGCAACAGTGGTGGCATCCATCTCCGTCCAGTATGTCTTCACACGGGCGAGGGCCATCCGGGCACCCTCTATGCAGGCCGACCGCTTCGTCGCCTTGATATGCGGCACCGCCCCAAGAAATTGCTGCACTAAGCCAAAATAACTTTTTGGCTTGGGCCTATCTAGCCAGACATGAGCCACGATATCCGTCATGGCAAGTCCGGACAGTCTATTCAGCTCAGCCCACTCAGCCAACCGATCGATCAGCGGAAGTGAACGCTCCGGACTGTGGAATTGAGACCAAAATAGCTCTTCCGTCTCGTGATCCTTCTGACTTCGGAAGTGCACAACGGCATCTGCCACACTCACCGCTAAATCCATATAAGGATCCTTCGGACCCCACAGCTGGCCAAGCTGAGCATACTTCGGATCTGTAAACCTCCTGCGCAGCAGAAAAGGCTTGCCAGCCGCAATATCTCCGGCCTGACGCAGCTCCTCCTTTATAGCCCTCATTGCAGAACGGGCATCCTTGGCGTCGGCGGTGGCCTTCTTCAGGCTTTCTTGCTTCGCTCGGCGCTCTTTTTCAAGAACCTCATAGCGGTCGGTAATACCTTTCAGCTTCACGGCCATTTCAGTCATCTCCTCCCTGCTTCGGCAGTGAGCAGCCCTTTCGGCTTCTAGCTCTTCGGCCGCCTTCGAGGCAGCCGCATCACTCCTTCTGGCCTGCTCCTTGACTTGAGCAAGTTCTGCCCGAAGGCTCTCCACAGCAGCGGCACCATCTGCATTGAGCACACATGTTGTAAGGAGTGGGCTT
Organism: Triticum timopheevii; assembly: GCA_963921465.1. Lineage (NCBI taxonomy): Eukaryota > Viridiplantae > Streptophyta > Magnoliopsida > Poales > Poaceae > Triticum > Triticum timopheevii. The sequence continues at coordinate 449,778,950 of OY997262.1, forward strand.
CGGCTCCCTTACTAGGTGACCACGGAGAAAAAACCTACCTTGCGACTCGTCAAGTCGCTTATTGACCAGCACGATGTCCGCATCCGCAACGTCGAGTTGCCGCTTTAGTTCGGCAACTCCATCAGTCCGGCTGGCCACCGGACTATCTGCCACCTGCATAGGAAAGGCGAAAATCAATACCTGCGATTTTGATCCTCGGCACGCTGTCGCTCTCGACAACCTACCGAGTCTTAGGGGCTACTATCTATACAGGGCGCACTTTAAGTGTAAAACTGTCAAAAGGTATGTCATTTTTACGTACCTCAAACCCCGCCAGCAAGCTTCTGACGACATCATGCAACCCGCCTTCGGCGGACGAAATTCTTCCAATCACCATACTCATCAATGTACGGTGATCTTCTGAGATAGACGCCCTCCCAAGCAGATCCTTCAACTCCCCCGGCCGTACACCAGTTGGCGCTGAACTCTTCGGCCCTGCCGGACTTGGGGATACCCTCCGTGATGACACCTCAGGGTCGTCCACTCCACCTGATGGTGCGGCGGATGGAGGCGTCTCGCTCTCCATCATCTCCGGACGAAGGTCCCCTGAAGACGAGCTCATCTGAGAAGGACGAAGATCCGAACTACAAGGTAAAAACTTAGGTTATCCTCAGAAGCACGAATAGGGATGTCCCTTATTACAAAACTCCCCTTTTTCTACTTACGACTCGCTAGAGGGCTGATTCCTTAGGGGAGATAGTGCAGCCGGGGCCTCCCCGGATGCAGGACCCTCTGGTGAAGATCTCTTCCCCCGCTTCGAGGCCTTGACCTCCGTGTTTTCAGAAGCGGTCCTCTTCTCCCCCTGGAAGGAGGGATTCTCAATTCCCCCTTTCTCAAAAGCCTCCTTGGTAGAGGCGGTAGTTCCTCTGTTTTCCCCTTCGCCTTCCTCTAAAGGCGCAACCTCTAGCATCCTGACTAGCACGGGATCCGGCGCGGTCTCTGGGAGGGGGGCCGGACACCGTATTAGTTTCGCCTGCACTATCCACTCCTGTTCAGAGGACAATTTGTTAGAAGGCAAATCCGGGAAACGCAAGCGAACGGTATGTCCAAACACAGAGCTGCTTACTTGTGCATCCGGGCGATTGCAGCTTAGGCCGGCGTCCTCGGTCAATTCCGGACACACCTCTTGTGATCCGAAGAACAATTTGTACATCTCCATGGGTGTCGCACCCATGAAGTGTTGGAGAATTCGCGGTCCCTCCAGATTGAATTCCCACAGCCGGAGAGGACGACGTTTGCAGGGCAGAAGATGCCTTATCAGCATGACTTGCATCACCACGACCAGATCGATCTCCCTCTCTTGGAGGTCTCGAATCCGGCCCTGCAATAGGGGCACGTCCTTTGACGGACCCCAGTTGAACCCTTGGTTGACCCATGACATCAGCCGTCGCGGAGATCCCGAGCGGAAGATGGGCGGCGGCTTCTGCCTGCTGCCCCTAGGAGCGGTGATATAAAACCACTCCTATTGCCACAAGCCGAGCTCCTCCTGGAAAGAGCCCTCGGGCCATGGAGCATCGGCCCTCTTGCTTACAACCGCCCCACCGCACTCTGCTTGGCGCCCCTCGATCATCTTCGGCTCCACGTTAAAGGTTTTGAGCCACAAACCAAAGTGGGGGGTAGTGCGGAGGAAGGCCTCGCAGACGACAATGAATGACGAGATGTGGAGGATAGACTCCGGAGCCAAGTCGTGGAATTCTAGCCCATTGTAAAACATGAGCCCTCTCACAAAAGGATCCATCGGGAAGCCTAAACCCCGAGGAGGTGGGATACGAACACGACGCTTTTGCCCGGCTCGGGAGTAAGAATGAGTTGCCCTTTGTCAGGCAGCCTATGCGAAATCTTGTAGGTCAAGTACTTGGCTTCTCTCAGCTTCTGCACGTCCTCTTCCGTGACGGAGGAGGGCATCCATCGGCCCTGTAGGTCAGATCCGGACATCGTTGAAGGTCCGAGGCGCTCGAATCTGGGGCTCTGGGTGTTGGAACTCGGGGCGAGGGGCAGATTCGATTGAGGATTGAAGAAAAGAAACGAGCCTTGGTCCCATTATAAAGAGGGAGAATACCAAGAGCCGTCCCCATGACCGTTTGGGACTCGCCTTCGATAGAGGGGGCATGGCAACGGGCGCGGTTGGGTTACCCACGTCCGTATTGATGGGAATCCCGGAATAAAGGGGAACACGATCTCTGCTTCGACAAGACGTGCCAAGGAAACCGCTTCGATAAACGCGCTGAGGTTGTATAATAAAAATGATTTAAGTAGAGCCTTGGTAGTGGTGTGACATCACGCCACAAAATACGTCAGCAGATTGAACTTGTGTGCATATTATTCTCTCTACGATGTGGAATTTAGTTTGCAGAGCCGGACACTATCCTGGTGTTCACAATCTTCTATGATTAATTCGGAGGAGGAACCCGCCTTGCAATGCCGAAGACAATATGCGTGCCGGACTCGTCGTCATTGAAGCCTGGTTCAGGGGCTACTGAGGGAGTCCTGGACTAGGGGGTGTCCGGATAGCCGGACTATCATCATCGGCCGGACTCCAAGACTATGAAGATACAAGATTGAAGACTTCGTCCCGTGTCCGGATGGGACTTTCCTTGGCGTGGAAGGCAAGCTTGGCGATACGGATATGTAGATTTCCTACCATTGTAACCGACTCTGTGTAACCCTAGCCCTCTCCGGTGTCTATATAAACCGGAGGGTTTTAGTCCGTAGGATGAACAACCATTACAACAATCATACCATAGGCTAGCTTCTAGGGTTTAGCCTCCTTGATCTCATGGTAGATCCACTCTTGTACTACCCATATCATCAATATCAATCAAGCAGGAGTAGGGTTTTACCTCCATCGAGAGGGCCCGAACCTGGGTAAAAACATCGTGTCCCTTGTCTCCTGTTACCATCCGCCTAGACGCACAGTTCGGGACCCCCTACCCGAGATCCGCCGGTTTTGACACCGACAGTGGGAGTTTTCGCGCGCGTTGTAATTTCGGAATAGCAAGGCGCGGTTTGAGATGGAGGGAGTTGTCGGAGCACAACGAGACAAAGATATATCTTAAATATTTTGGGCTAACAAGGCGCGGGTTGAAATTTCCGGACAAGCCTAACGTGTACTATACCAAATCAATGCGCACAACAAATGTCATTCAAAACTTTGAATTCATTTTATGTTCAATTAAAATATTTCGCTACGTGTATAATGCATGCAACCTACTACTCAAATGAATGTTTTAGTGCATTCCAAACGTATATACTACCGCTTCAATATGAACTAAATTTGAATTCATTTCTCTATTTGAATAAGATCTATAGTAATGATTGTTGTGAAGTCAAAGCATTTGAATTCGTTTCTCTGTTTTAATAAGATCTACATTCATCATTATTGTCAAGTTAAACCATCGTTTGTGTGTTATCTTCACAGCACACCACATGATTAGTCTCGAGTTACATATGAACTATGTGTACTATATGAACTCGAACTCGATTTTTTGAATCCACTTTATTTTGATTTCAAATAACATTACATTTCTAGCTCTAGCTAGATCTTCATAATCTAAACCATGTCTCATATGTATAATGTGTTTATCACATTATGTATGGTGCCCCGCCCCCTACGCCTACAAGTATTTAGATGTGAGTTGCAAACACCACACATTACCACAAATTCAAATAAAATGTGAGAATGTTCGATATATAGTATTGTTTAGATTGTTCGATATTTAGTTGTAACCTGCAAACGCCACACATTATCACAAATTCAAATAAAATGTGAGATTGTTTGATGTATAGTATGGTTTAGATTGTTCGGCATTTAGTTGTGAGTTGCAAACGCCATGCATTATCACATTATGGTATAACATGTGCACATCATGTGTATCACCGCTATATTAATGCATGCAATGTTTAAAACACTATGATCTCCTATTCAAATATATGAATCCGCTGTCATATCAAATTATGATCTTTGTTAGTCTCTTACACCCACACAATCCTCTAACCTTTGTAGCTACCACTAACTTTCTCTCGTGCATGCACACGCCCACCTTGCCCTCCCCCTCCCTCGGCATTCTATCCATTGGGCACATTCATTTTTTTTCTTTAGGTCGTTCTCCTAGAGTCTCCACAACTCCTTTCCGACACACACCGATCGATAAACCTCTCCAGCGGTGCCTGCCTACAACATACACACACACCTTCAATCTCCTCCTTTATGTGTCCTTGCCTCGTGTCTCTCATACGGTCACACACACGTGTAAACTCTCACCCCTCTTTTCATCGATCTCACAACTGCACACTCCTCCCCCTATCTAGCTAGTAGTTGGGCCTCTCGCACCACCTCGTAGCTCCATTCTCTCTGTCTATCCGTCTCGCTGGGCCTTATTTGCCTCTAACAAATGGACATACACCGACCGGTCTCTCGCTATACATATAGATAGCTAGGTCCTTATAACTCGTTTTTACCCACACGTCGATCGATCTACCTCATTAGTTGTGTCTCTCCCTTCCTCCGACAAACAACAATTGATCTACCGATCTAGTTAGGTTTGCTTACCAAACACATGGTTCCCCTTCATCATCCATGGATGTGTCCCGACACATCTATCACGCACAGGCACACACAGAAACACATCCCTACTCTTATTGATAACATTGTAGTTCCACCCTCAGTTTGTCTAGTAGGCCTCTCCCACCATCTCCGAGAAGCAACTCCATCACCCATCCAGCAATCTACCCCTCTCCCTCCCTCTCCCTCCCTCTCTCTCTCCTCTCTCTATCTCTGTGTCCCATCATATTTCCCGTCCTTCAGTTATGTATGGATGTCAACCGATCTCCCTCAAGACATAGTTGGGTCTCTCCTTCTCAGCACATATACGAGTCGTTCTACCTCTATAGTTAGGCCTCTGCCTACCCCTCCCCCCCACACACACTGATACATCGAGCTCTCTAGTCATGTCTCCCTGCCACACACAAACTTGACATGTGCCCTCTAACGTTCCGGTAGGCCAGTCGCCCTATATCTTTGACTTGCACACACACACAATTTTGATGGCTCTCTTCATCGATCTCGCACCCACCCACTTGATCCTCTCTTCGACTCTATCGATAGCTATGACCCATCCCTCTGTTCTCGTGGATTGCCCGACCCTCTATGTATGATATGGATAGGCCTCCATTTCACACACATTGCATGCAAAATTTTGTTTGAGATGTCATCGACACATATTCCCACAAAAAATTCACGAAATCAACCCCCCACCCCCACCCCAAAACAAAAAACACTCACGAACGCGGTTTGTATCTCTCACACACACCCACGTAGGTGGGGGACGTGCACGAAGAGAAGAGGTGCATGCACGGCGCACGTACTCCCGTCTCTTTCCCAACCACACCCGCGTGGGTACACGGTGGAGCTCATTTCTGTACGAAAAAGGCAGCCCACGTGGTAATTTGGCACATGTACTGGTTGTCCACTTGGTGGAGGGAGGATCATCTACCACGGGTGAACAAACAAATTGCGACTTGACGTGTTATGTTAAAAAAAGAGGCAAACCATGTGGGGCCTACCTTAGAGGCAAGGCTCTATACACTAGAGTACTTTTGATGTGTCCCGTCAACTCGCAAAACGAGGAGAAGCTTGCTTAGTACGCCGTCTCCGCCGCCCACGGGCGCGGTGGCTCGCAGGATGAGGTGAAGCTTGCTCCGCCTTATGCCTCCTCCCTCGCCCATGCGCGCGGTGGCTCGCAGGACAAGGAGAAAAATTTACTACTCCCTCCGTTTACTCCTCGTCCCTACTACCTTGGTTATAGAGATTATATCATATTGTTTGGAACATATATGTCCTTTAGTAGATTTCAATATGAACTACTAGTACATACTCCAAACACTGATGTATATAGACGTATTTTAGAGTGTAGATTCACTCATTTTGCTCTGTATGTAGCATTGTCCCTCGCCCCTCGACCCTCGCCCATGTGGTGGACGTGTAGCAATTCATTCGGTCTCATATAGCCAGAACGATATATACTGCACTACCATTATTGCTCGACTTCCCGAAGAGGCGAAGAGCCCATCGCAAGGTTAATATTTTGGATATGCCAAGCGCAAGGTTATAAGAGAACGAGTAGCAGGTGCCGCGTCATTTATAAATAATTTTTTTCTTCAGTGGCACGTATGCAATATGATAGGTTCATATGGAGAGAAAAGGAAACCGCTCCACTATATACATAGTCAGGACGGGCCAGCCTACACGGTTGCTTGCTGGGGTTGCTCTCTTCACACTCTCTCACACAAAACGACTGTGGCCACATCTCTAACATCCCGGTGGATCACGTCCGCTTGGGGAAGGGGTGGATGCTTAGTGTAGCTGCGGTGGCCGTCGCCGACGGCGAAAACCCACTGTCGGCACGTCCCGATCAGGGGTTCCCGCCGTTCTCTCTCACAAAGCTGCTGAGGTTGCCTTCGTCCCTTGCTCACTGCCGCGACGTGGAAAAGTGCCGCCTCCCGCCGCCTCCTCAAGGTTGAGCTACGTCCCTCAGCTACAACTCCCTTTACAGCCGGCTTGCACCACTGCTCCAGCTGCCCACATCACTCCTTGTGGATATTTCTCTACTTCTTTGCCCCGCACATACCTCTACTGGCTTCTACGTACTGTATTTGTGATGAGTTTATGTATCATCAACTAGTACCAGTAATCTTATTCTAATCATGCTTCTTCAATTTCTTTGCCACAGGGATGCTCATCTCGATTTTGGTGAAACTGCACAAAATGATCCGATGGTCAAAAGGTTGCAAACTTCATTTATTAGGAAGCTCGAATGTTGCCAGCAAATTGAAGCCTGGTCAGGGTTCACGGTTCAAGGGCTAGGGACTGCATGGATCATTTTTTTCTTTAGCTCCCTCTGTTCCAAAATAAGTGTCAACTTTAGTAGTAGTACAACTTTGTATTAAAGTTTGCAAAAAGTTGAGACACTTATTTTGGAACAGAGGGAGTACATATTTGCTATGATCTGTTAATCATTGAGATGCAATAGCATGCATGTTAGTCTCCTTTGTATTTGATGAAATGTTGCAACAGGCAACCTTGGACGCAGGATACATGTAACAGAAGCTGGAAGCTTCATAGCATTGTAAAAATTTATCTCGCTGATAAATTACAGTACATACTATACTAGTACTTCCTCCGTTCCTAAATATAAGTCTTTGTAGAGATTTCACCATGAACCACATGCGGATGTATATAGATGCATTTTAAGTGTAGATTCATTCATTTTGTTCAGTATGTAGTTCACCTAGTGGAATCACTACAAAGACTTATCTACTAGTAATAGCTAGCCCCCACTACTAGGAATTCTCTATCCTCTCCTTGAGCCACATCATCAAAATTGATGTAGCTATTAGATGAAGTAAATCAGTCCATAATAGCCGTCTGATCTAGACACTGAGAGGCTCCGCACTAAAATACCGTGACATGCATGTGAGTGGGTTTTAAATCACATTAACATGTCAAAAAGAAATATATAATCCCATTATGCAGTAGGAGTTGGCTGATCTTTTTCCTTACGTGGGATGATCTAAATGATGATGGGAGTTTATTTAGTTTGACTACCACATTTGTCATGCGGTTATAGAGTTTTTTTTAGTTCTATGAAATCGATAATTTTGCGCAGAGAGATATACTGCTGTTCCGCGGCAAAGCGCGGGGACTCATCTAGTAATATTTAGGAACGGAGGGAGTACTATGTAAAGAGTTAGGTGTCACACTATGATAGTGTGAGGTGGCCCATGTAATCACTGAGCCTGCGTGTTTTCACTGCTCTTGCACTCCTCCGATGTAAGAATGGAGAAAATTGTAATCTAGTAGTAGTAGTACCTCCTTTTGCTGAAAGCATGGGACATCCAGCAGTCCTACCACCTCAGTAATAAAGACCAATGAGCCGTCAAATCACATAGACCCAGCAGTAAGTTGGACGGACGAAGCAACCATCACTCTTGCACCAGTGACAGGTCGCGTCCGATCTGCCCGGGCATGGATGTGGCTCCGATTCTTTGGAGCGGCGCTGACCGTTTCGGGTGGAAAGCGCGCGCGGGCGATGGAGGGGCTTTGAGTGGGCCACCGCATGTCCCTACCGGACACGCCCGGAAACGAGAGGATGCACCAACTCTCGCGGCTAAAATCATACACTACACACCATCTCTCTGTAGGAGTAGGTCGATCTGTTGCTCTCTCTAACACACACACATGTCGTTAAACACACACACGCACACGCACGTACCTTGGTCCCGTTGCACCTTCTAGTGTGACTTATTACACCTTATACGGAGGGAGTAGTAAGTATATGAGATACGGTGACACACTGACTTAAGTCGAATACAAGTGCCAAAATTTGTGTGCATGTTATAATAAGGATTCACGTAAAATAGTACGTGAGCGAACAGAGGGATCAATTGGACAGTGTTCTCGAGCAGTAGCGAGATGTGTGAGGTAAGATACACCGCTGGCGCTTTTAATTTTTCTTATTAATTTGTTTGTTTCACCCTCTGACTGGTGGGACCCAACGTACTACGTGGAGAGAGGTAAGGTGACTAAGGCTGCATTATTTCTGCACCACTGTGGATAGTCTTACCACCAAAGCCACATGACACGATTATGATTGAAATCCCAATGACTCCCACACACACACAAAAAAACACGGCATGCTTGTCACACGAATGCAGGAATGTATAAAAGGTTATTTTCCTCTCGTTGAACATAACGGGAGGGTTGTGTAGCTGGTTAGCCTATTTGCTCATCAAACTTGAGGTCTCGGGTTCGATAACTACACTTGAGCATAATTTGTGCCAGGAGGATTCTTTGACTGGTCAAAATGGATGGATTCGGAGCTATACGATCTCGTAGTGACTGTATAATCACCTCATCACGTATAAGTTGCAGCCTCAGCGCTTGTTTTCTAGGGTTTGCATGCTTCACACTCTCTCTCAAGTATATATATACACGCTGGAGCCTCAGCGCTTGTAGTTTCTCTCTTCACACTCTCTCGCCCTCTCCAGATCTAAAAAAGACTTCATTGGCCTCTCTCTCCCCTCACTGCTGCTCAAAGAGCCGACAGGATCCGCCCGCCGGGAAGGGAAGGAGGCTTAACGCTGTCGCCGTCGGCGAGGGAGGGAATCCACTACCGATGCAGCAATTCACTTTCCACCCAGCGGCGGCGTGGGAGGGCCTCCGACCCCTTCTTCTTCGGTGCCATCCCCTCGCCCACCGAACCACGCCCCAAGAACCTTAAGGTATAATTTACTTACTCCACGTGCATTTCTCTAGCTGCATGTGTACCATGAATCTAGGACTTGGTTCAAAGAGGAAAGGAGTGGGGGAAAGTAGTGGGAAAAGTTGTATATAGCATGAATCTAGGACGTAATTCAAAGAGGAAATGAAGGGGGAAAGTTGTATAGCATGAATCTAGGACGTGGTTCAAAGAGGAAAGGAATGGGGGAAAGTAGTGGGGAAAGTTGTATCGCATAAATCTAGGACATGGTTCAAAGAGGAAAGGAAGGGGCGAAAGTACTAGTTCAAAAAAGGAAAGGAAGGGACAAGGCTGTAGAGTTTGAGCAGGACTAGATTTGCTACGCTCACATAGGGAAAGGTGTCTAAAGCTAACAAAACTGGGACCAACACAAATATGCTCCTTGGTTGTTTTCTCTTTGTTGCAACAGACTGTGCATGACCACAGTACATCGGTAGATGCACATGGTGCTGGTGCATCCACTGTCCCGTGCAACTCATTAGTTGTTGTTAATCTAAGGCCCTGTTTGTTAAAAACTCCCTAGTCGCTACCTGCTTGGTTCCAGGGACTAAACATGGAATAGAGGTTATTAAATGACTTGCTAAAAGACCATGTTACCCCTAGTAATGAACTAATAGAGACAAGGAGCGATGCATGGCAGGGGAAACTGTTGGAAAAAGTCCCAAAAAGACTCCCTCGGGGTCTTCTTTCTTTAGTCCCAAATGCCCACTTTTAGTCCCTAAAAGTCTCTCCTGTTTGGTTTAGATGGGACAGACACGGAGTTTTTTTAGTCCCTACACCAAAATGTCCCTGTAAACAAACACCCTCTAATTTGCCGCTGGAAAATTGATGCAATGCCACAGTTAAGAGAAAATTACATGCTTAACGAATTTTATTGTTAATATAATCTCTATGTTAATATTAATCAATGCCACCGTTGAGAAATGCTACTGTCTTGCTTTCTTTCCCATTTAGATAAGGTAGATGCTTCTTTTTGTTGGCTTCTGTGTCATCCACCGTTATTGACCACTAATTGTTTCCTTTGCACCTTTGTGTAAACAGGGTTATCTACTTCACCTCGTTGCCATTGTGACCTTTTGTTGCACCGCACAAAACACTTTTGTTTTAAGAGTGTTTTGTGCAGTTCAACCAAAATGTCACAACGACAAAGTTGCTTGATTGCTTGATCTTAGTGGAACTGCACAAGAGGAGATATTACTTCCTATCCGTTAAGGCGAATATGGTTAAGATCTTCTTCTTGTGAGTTGTTTGAATTCCGCATCATGAGAGGTCAGTTCTAGCCTTCTTTCACATGATTCTGCAGTGTGCTTTCATATGTTGTGCTACTTGTACGATAATGTTGCTTGATTTTAGTGAACTGCAAAAATGGAGACAAGACTTCCAATCTGTATGCGCACCGTAATATCCCATTGAGGTAAGATAAGGATATTTCACAACTGTTGGCCTGTATTTTGCCACTTTCATCAGAAAATTAAGTTTAGTACTATATTTGTGCTCCCTAATTAACATGTCAAATCTTACATTGAAGGCGAAGCTTGTCTGTTATTGAACCAAGTGATGAACGGGAAGAACAAATGGAAGAAAAACAAAAATCAACTCCCGGTGCTGTAATGAAGCACTGGAACTGTGATGACACAAGTAATGATATAGTTTTGCATCTGAATTTATTGCTATGGCTGGAACGAGCAATTGTTTTGCCACAGATTTGATGCCACTCTTAATGTAATACGTAATTATCTCTACTTGTGCAAACAGGGATCTTCTTTGAAGATACCATATATTTTAGTGGAACTGTACAAGAAGATGTTGGAAACATTAAACTAATCAAGGAGTATATAGTAAGCATGGCCACCACCGTAGATAGCAACAGATGGTTCCGGAGAAGTGTTTCATCTGTATGCTCTACACAATAAGCCTCCTGACAAAGGTTAGTACTCGCCCACTGATTTCATCCATATGATTGAGCTTTGTCATCTCTATTGGTGTTGTGCTATTGTTTAGATACTGTCATGAAAAAGTGGTATTGTCCTCGAGAAGTGCTTCATCTGTGCTGTTTTAAATATTTCCTTTCCTTTTTTTTGAGCAAACAGGGATGCTAGCATTTAGTAGTACTCTTTTCTTTGCACAACAGGATCATCTTCCTCTGAAGAAGAATATGGAGTACATGAATTGACTAGTTCTGATTATGCCAGGATGAAGAAGCCCTGTGTATCTTCTCATGAGAAGGAGCAGTTGAAGGATGATTACATTACTCCCCACAAGACCAAACTAACTTCGGCTCAGAAGGATTGACAAATCTCCATTTTTTTTGTTGTGATGCGCGAGTACAATGTTGTTCTAGGATTCTTTCTGGTGAGTTCCATTTTTCTAAAAGTATGCTCTAAATCGACCATGTAGGTGCTCGTTGAAACTGTCAATTCATAGTACAGTTTGCTTTATACTAATCACTTTTTTGTATTTGTGCAAACAGGGGTGCTCAACTTGATTTCAATGGGAACTGCACAAAATGTTCATGAATACATAGAATCATTCATTTCCACCACAAGAAAGGAGGTGCCGATAAGTTCAAGGCGTTGCAACATATAAGGGCGAAATTATACAAGCTACGCGCGAATTTGGTTGATTTTGGTGGAACTGCACAAAAGAACAGCTGGTTTATTTAGCACGAGGTGCCATGTCAATGTCCGAACTGATGGCAAACCCTGCCCATTCCACAATCTTAGGCATTTGATATTTTGGAATAGGACAACCTTGTCAAATTTTGCTCATTGATTTTAGCAAGACATGCATTTGATATTTTCGAATGGGACGCCCTTTGCTGTCAGCAGCGTCGATCAATTTTTTCTTTATTCTTTAGTTATGAAGTAAATATTCCCTCTGACATGTGAGTCGCTGAGATGCATAATCATCGATTGTTTTGAATGTTCTCTATGAATTGCCAGGCCTGTGTGTTTGATTGCAATGTACAGAAACGCTAAAAAGCTGCTCAAACTCTTTGTACTCCTTCTGTTCCTTTTTACTTCGCACATTGTGAAAGTGCATCCTTTTTTGTAAAAGATTGGTTAAAGTAGAGATAATTTGACTGCAGACAAAACATGTATGCAGACTAGAAAGGACCAGAGGGAGTACATGTGAAACTGCTGCAAACAAGGTGATCACCCTAGGAATAATGCTAGTACGTATTGTTTTGCATGTTCATCCAATGCCAGTGATATAGGAATTCGAACTAATCGCAATAAATTCATTCATACACGGTCGGATTTCATATAAACATGCCGGATTTCATTACATTTCATACATTCTTCAACTAAAAAGGGGTGTGCTGGAGGTATAATTAATTAACCGAAGCTACCCACCTATGTCCCGCTGAGCCGAATAGAAGCTTAAGTGACTTAACTGCAGGTGCAGTTGCATAACTGACATGTGGCCTGTTGGGCCCATGTGTCAGTCAGCCAACTGCACCAGCAGTTAAGCAGTGTTCTTCTCCAGCGTAGCTCTCCGACTCCACGTCACCGCCGAGAAGCTAACCGGTCGTCAATGGTCGACCCGCCCAGCTTGGCTTCAACCAGAGGGTAGCAGCGCCTTACTTGGACCCGAGCGACGGTGACCTACTGTGTTCTACTCTTCCTTGTTTTATGTGTGGCGCAGCCTCGTTGGCAGCGGGGTGGGGCCACGGCGGAGCCGGCGATGTCCTCTGTCTCATTGCCGGTGGGCGGCGCCTCAGCGAAGCAGTGGAAATCCTCCCCCACGTTGCCGGTAGGGTGGGGCCTCGGCTGAGCCGGCGATGTCCTTTGCCTCGTTGTTGGCGGTACGGGGCCTCGGCGGAGCCGGCGTTGTCCTCTGCCTCGTTGTTGGTGCCGTGGGGCCTCGGCGGAGCAGGGCCTCATCGACGCCAGCGGAGCGGGGACTCATCGGAGCCGGCATTGTCCTCTGTCTCATCCTCGGTCTCGCCAAACAGCGCCTCGCCCGCTTCATTGCCCTCTTTGCTAGCCTCTTTGTAGGCGGCCGCAGCCTCCGCCACCCGCATGCGGTACCTCCAGCGCTCGAGGCGGCCCTTGCGGGCGGAGCGGTACGAGTCAAGCAGCGTCTCCTGCTCCGCCTGCTCCGCGGTGATCTGCTCCTCCGCCTACAGGTGCTCCTGGAGGAGATGGTGGTTGTAGGCGGCGTCGGCCTGCGCCTCCCGAAACTACTCCTCACGCATCAGCCTCACCATGTCCATATATTGGGCACGGGCCTCACCGATGGCGTGGAGGAGGGGGTTGGTGCCGGATCGTCGACTACCATGTTGTCCATTGGGACGTCGTCGTCCTCCAGCTGCCTGCCGGCCAGCCGGTCGGCAGCAATGGCTGCCATCTCCTTGTGGTCCATCGTCCGCCCATCCCGAAGAGCGCTGGAGAGCGAGGAAGCCATGGTGGGAGTAGTGATGTGGACAGGAGAAAGGGAACAAATGCGGATGACTGCGGCTATGGCCGGTGCAGCAGTGTATATAGCAATGGTGGGCAGGCGGAGGGACGGACGTGTGGCACCGGAGTAGCCGCCTCGGCAATGGCGTATCATTAATGTGGGTGGCAGATGGACGGACGGACCGCACTTGTGTCGTTTGAAGGCGGAGCAATCGCCTGCACCGGGAAGCGGGGCGGGCGGCGCTGACTGTTTCGGGCGGAAAGCGCGCGCGGGCGAGGAGATGACTTTACTTGGAGACGATGACAATGGGGACCCACCAGGGCCATAGCCTCACGTACGCAAGTGCCTCCTTATTATATATATATATATATATATATGTATATATATATATATATGTATATATATATATATATATATATATAATTTATTTTGCTTCCTCCTGGTTTCCTGACATTACGGTCCCACGCCATTGTCAACCTATGTACTCCCTCCTTTCAGGTTTATAGGGCTTATCTCAAAATTTTAGTTTTTCCATTTTATAAGGCACAATTGGGTTGTTTTCCATCACATGTTCAGATTCCAAGGTGCATTAAATCATTGCATGCAAGTATTAAGAGAAAATTGACCAATGCATGTAATTTATGCATGCATGCATTGCAATTAATGCATTGATAAACATAATTTTTTGAGGATAACAAGAGCATTAATTAGGTGCTTTTGCAAAACTACAAAAAGTATTCCACCACTCGCCATCTACCTTGATTGGTGAGATTTTTGAATTGAGCACTATAAACCAGAAAGGAGGGAGTAGTCAATAAACGAGATAATTGCACGAGAAGTGGCCGACAGCCGGGACCAAGCAGCTCGAGCAGTATTTGTGTTTTTCAGGAGTGAGCACTGTAGAGTTTTTCGCTGCTTAGCCCAGATATTAATTTTTCTCCTATGAACAACAACGAAAACATTGCTGCAAGTATTAACTGGGCGGGCTGTGGCCCGTCTAGCCCAGGCCAGATATCCAGCCCAGATATTAATTTTTTTCAAGCTGAAAATGGCAGCCCAGCTAGACTTGTTTTAGGAATACCCAGACAAGGTCAAGTTGTTATTCTCCGTCCCGCTGGGCTGCAAATCTTTCCTAGGAGGGATGCATTAGGCTTAACAAGAAAATAGTATTTAAGAAATAATAAATGGGATGTAATTATAAAAACTGGGCAGTAACTATAAAAAAATGCACCAAACACGTAATTACTTTATAAAATATTATTTTTGGATATTGAAAAATTTAATTTCATTAATTGTTGCATGCGCAATGTTTCGTTGGATTTTTACGTAATATAAATTTATATTGAAATTGTATTTAATCTGACTAGAAATTTCAGGATAAAAATATTTCGGATCCCATCAAAATATGGGAAATTTATTGAATTCTGTTTTGAACGGTTGGTTGAAATGGGTTGTACTTTTAACAAACTGTAAATGGGCTGTAGTAAATTCCATTAGAATTCAAAAATGGGATACACATTCTTACAAATCTCAAATGGGCTATAAGTTCTCTGCCACACACTTCTGGCCTTACTAAGTTGACGCGTCCCCTAAAAAATAGAGTTGACACATATGCAAGGATTTGTCAACTTATAGTCAACACACGGTTCTAGCAGCAGTGGCCGTTGGATGTCCATCCAACGGATGATGTGCTTCTTCTTCAATCTCGGATATTCTAGCTTCACCCACCCAAAAAATGATTCCTCCCCCTGACATCTGGGGTGTACTGTTTCGTAAGCTGACCTGTGGGCCTACTAAGTTGACGTACCAAGGGCTTTGTCAACTTAGTCAATATAAATGATCTAGTTGAAGTGACCGTACGATGTCCATCCAACGGCTGTCGTGCTTCTTCAACCTCTGGTCTTCTTGCTCCAGCTGCCAAAACCTGCGACGGTCATGCAACCTGCTACTGCCTCCCGTGGCCGGCTGTGCAGCCGCGGAGGCCTCACAGCCCCCTACTACTCCCACCGCTGGCCAGGCCATCCCTCCACTCACCCACACCCCCTGTTATTCTGCGGCGACGGCAGCGCAGCCAAACTAGTGAACCCTCGTACTCCTCTCCGCGTGTGCATCCACTGCCGCGTCTTCCCGGCTCCGCATCGTCCCCTTCCTAGGCCTCGCCGTCGTCCACCGCCGTGGTGCTCTCGGTGCGGCGTGGTCAACGTGGTCAAGGAATGATTTCCATCGGACGTGGACTGTACGTGGAGAGGCTGATAGCTGGGTCCACGGCAGCCGCAAGGAAGTGCCTCCTTATTACGCGCAAAATAATTATTCCTCCACCTGACAGCGGGGACCCACCGGACAGGCCACCGTATTTCTCAAAAAAAATGATTCGCCCCCTGACTGCTAGGACCCCCGAGCTACATCTTCGCACGCAAGGAAGTGCGTCAGAAAAAAAACGATTTGCCCCCCTGACTGCTGGGACCCACCAGCTACATCTTCGCACGCAAGGAAGTGCGTCCGAAAAAAATGATTTGCCCCCCGACTGCTGGGACCCACCAGCTACACCTTCACACACAAAGAATTGCGTCCGGGCAAAAAAATGATTCGCCCCCCTGACTGCTGGGACCCAGCAGCTACACCTTCACATGCAAGGAAGTGCGTTCGGGCAAAAAAACACAAAATGATTCGCCCCCCTGACTGCTGGGACCCAGCAGCTACATCTTTGCACGCAAGGAAGTGCGTCCAGGCAAAAAAAATGATTCGCCCCCTAATTGCTGGGACCCACCAGCTACATCTTTGCAGGCAAGGAAGTGCCTGACAGTCGGGACCCACCTGGTCGAAGCGTACGTAGCGTTGTCATTCTGGTCGCGAACGTGTACGTACATACTGGTCATTGTAGAGGTGTGCACGTGTCGTAGTAGAGGCCGCACGTAACATGTACATGTACGTACGACGTCCAGGGTGCAAGAAACAAAATACGGCCACGTATGTGTACATACGGGCGGGGTCTCGAACGCCTACTCGCGCGTACGTACGGCCAGGGCTCGTGTACATGGCTGGATCGGAACGGAGAAACAGCGCCGTCGTCGTGTTCATGGGGAGGCAACAGAATGCGTCGTGTTCATGGGGAGGCAACGGAATGCGTCGTGTTCATCTGGAGGCAACAGAATGTGTCGTGTTCATCGGGAGGCAACAGAACGCGTGGGAGCCAACTGGTTGGGTCGGAACGGAATGCGTGATCGTGTTCATCGGGAGGGCTTGGACGGAGCATGCGATGGAAATGAGGCCTGGCGTACCGCAGAACGGAGGAAACAGACCTCCTACGGTCAAAACGGGGGTCTTGTTAATCGGGAGGGGTCTAGCGTACCGCAAAACGAAAGAAACGGACCTCCTACGGTCGAAACAGGGATCATGTTGATCGGGAGGGGTCTGGTGTACCGCAAAACGGAGGAAACGGACCTCCTACGGTCGCAACGGGGTCCTGTTGATCGGGAGGTGTGTGGCGTACCACAAAACGGACGAAACAGACCTCCTATGGTCGAAACGGGGGTCCTGTTGATCGGGAGGGGTGTGGCGTACTGCAAAACGGGACTCCATGGGATACTGTTCATCTCCACCATCGACCTCCTCCAGCCTCCACGGGGTACAGTCGACCTCCTCTAGCCTCCATGGGCTCCTGTTCATTCAGCCTCCACTGCGCGCTACTCCACCGGCTACTGTTCAACCACCCCTACACGGGCACCCCTCCACCGTCTATTGTTCATCAAGCCCTCCACACCACGGGGTCCTGTTCATCCAGAGGCAATGCCACCGCTCACTGTTCATCCACCCCCCCCCCCCCCGCCCCCCCGCAAAGCTCACTGTTCATCCAATCAACCGGCTTCAGTAAGCAGCAGTAGCGAAGGAATCACTCGATTGGGTTCAGTTAACAGCCATCGATCGATTGCTCGGGTTCAGTAACGCGTAGCCTGCAGTGCAATCGCTCGGGTTCAGTTAGAGCCCAATGCCTCGCTCGGGTTCAGTTAGAGCCAACGCCTCGCACACACGCGCGTACGTGTACGAGAGAAATGCGCATCGCTCGGCCCCCGACCTCCCACCGTAACCGGGAACTCCCTGAAATTTTCCTCACCCTCGCTTCTACCATGGTTTTTTCCGTCATGGACGGCCCAAAGAATGTCATGCAGCTGCGTCTCCGGCCCGCCCAGGACGAAAAGCCCATTTTCTGTCATGATCTGTCATGATTTTTTGTCATAGAAGTAGGAGCCCACCACATATATGATGATACCGGGTTTTGTCAAAATTATCGTCATAGAAGTGTCATATGTATGACAGAAAAAAAATTCGTTCGGCCCAAAATGTCACGAATGTGTCTTTCTTTTTCTAGTGTATACTTGTGGGTCATCACGCCCGAGCTCCGACCACCAACAATCTCCACACCCGCGCCTTTGCACGCCGACCCAGCTGCTACCACCACCCCCATTCGACGCACAACTCTGCTTGCATTCGACCGCATCCCTCCATCGTTCATTTGGTCGCCGGAGGAGCAAATCTGAGCCCACTACCGCTACTGGGCTCGCTGATACGTCTCCAACATATCTATAACTTTTTATTGTTCCATGCTATTATATTATCATTCTTGGAAGTTTTACAATCCTTTTATAGCAACTTTATTTTTTAGGACTAACCTATTGACATAGTGCCCAGTGCTTGTTGCAGTTTTTTACTTCGCAGAATATTAGTACCAAATGGAGTCTAAACGCAACGAAACTTTTTGGAGATTTTTTCTGGACCAGACGACACCCAATGGGCCAAAGAAGTACCATAGGGGAGGTTCGAGGGGAGCACAACACACCAGGGCGCGCCAGGAGGCCCATCCGTGCCCAGGTAGGTTGTGCCCACCTTGGTGACCCCTCGAACCGCCTCTTTGCCCTATAAATTCCCAAATATTTCAAAAACCATAGGGGAGTTGACGAAACACAATTCCAGCCCCCGCAAGTACTAGAACCATGAGATCCAATCTAGATACCATCATGGAGGGGTTTATCATCCTCATTGGTGCATCTCCGATGATGAGTAAGTAGTTCATCATAGACCTACGGGTCCGTAGGCAGTAGCTACATGGCTTCTTCTCCCTTTTTGATTCTGAATACAATGGTCTCTTGGAGATCTATTTGATGTAACTCTTTTGCGATGTGTTTGTTGGGCTCCGATGAACTTTGAGTTTATGATCAGATCTATATCCATGAAAATTATTTGAGTCTTCTTTGATCTCTTATAAGCATGATTACTTATAGCCTCGTATTTCTTCTTCGAATCTTTGGTTTAATTAGGCCAACTAGATCGATTTTTCTTGCCATGGGAAGAGGTGCTTTGTGATGGGTTCGGTCGTGTGGGTGTTCTTTCCCAGTGAGAGAAAGGGCAGCAAGACACACATGTATCGTTGCTATTAAGGATAACAAGATGGGGCATATTCCTACATGAATAGATCTCTTCTACATCATGTCATCATTCTTATTGCATTACTCCATTTCTCCACGGACTTAATACACTAGATGCATCCTGGATAGCAGTCGATGTGTGGAGTACTAGTAGTAGATGCAGGCAGGAGTCGGTCTACTAATCTTGGACATGATGCCTATATAATGATCATTTCCTGGATATCGTCATAATTATTCGATCTTCTATCAATTGCCCAACAGTAATTTGTTTACCCACTGTGCGCTATTCTTGAGAGAAGCCACTAGTAAAATCTACGACCCCCGGGTCTATTTTCCCATCCTATATTTTCATATCTATATTACTATTTGCCTTTTCTTTTATTTGCATCTTTTTTTTAGATCTATATTATCAAAAAACCCAAAAATACCTCGCTGAATTTTATTTGCCTTTATTATATTTGCATCTATCAATCTATGACAAATATTTCCCGTCATCTTGTCAATTTTTGGCGTCGTTACCCGAGAGAGATTGACAACCCCTTTTACGTGTCGGGTGCAAGTATTTGTTCTTTGTGTGTAGGTACCATTTACATAGTGTTTCTTGGTTCTCCTACTGGATTGATACCTACTGTCGTGGTTTTGTCACAGCAGATGTCCTAGTGTGAGGACTTAGTTGTGGGCCAACGCATCTAAGTGGTATCTTGAACGGTGTTAAGCAGGACGAGAGACGCGAGATTTTACCTAGGTTCGGCCCCTCAGAGTGGAGGTAAAAGCCTACATCCTGCTTGATTGATATTGATGATGTCCACAATCTCGGTTACATAAGTGGAGTTTCGATACCTCTATCTCGAGAGTATCTACTTTGATCTTGTCTAAGACCTGTCTATTCTATCCTCTAGCAAACTTGACCCTCTTGGGGTGACCTCACTAGTAGAAAAGGAGGCAAAGGTCCAGGCCGGGTCAGCCCATTAGTCCCAGTTCAGTCCAGAACCGGAACCCATGGGGGCATTGGACCCGGTTCATGAGCCCCGGGGGCCGGCCGGGCCACGTGGGCCATTGGTCCCAGTTCGTCTGGACCTTTTGGTCCCGGTTGGTGGGACGAACCGGGACCAATGGGCCTCGCTCCTGGCCCACCACCATTGGTCCCGGTTGGTGGCTTGAACCAGGACCAAAGTCTGCCCCTTAGTCCCAGTTCATGCCACCAACCGGGACCAATGATATGCCTATATATACCATGCCAAAATGAAAGAGAGGCGCAATGCTCACCTGCACGTTGCTTAGCTTCAGGCCAACGTGCAGGTGAGCACTGCACTTCTCCCTTCATCGTCTCTACACTCAGGGCTTATAAACCGATGCGAGTGCCTCTCGCTTGGCGAGGTGGGACTAAAAAACAGCAGCAGAAAGAATCAACTAAAAAACTCTTTTACCGGCTCAGGCCACGAACCGGTACTAAAAGGTGCTCGTGGGGCACCAGCCTTAAAACCTGTACCAAATAAAATGCCTTTGTAACAGCCTTAGAACTGGTACTAAAGGAATGAACTAAAAAGCTTTTATAAACCTCTAGTATTATTGAAACAAAAATTATATAGAATTTTGTTACAAACTTTAATAGCAAAAGGAATTATCATAAAAGAAAATAAATAAGTAATTAGAATTCTGTTCAAAACATAAAAGCAAAAGGAATTATCATAAAAGAAAATAAATAAGTAATTAGAATTTTGTTACAAACTTTAATAGCAAAAAGAATTATCAGAAAAGAAAATAAATAAGTAATTAGAATTCTGTTCAAAACATTAAAAGCAAAAAGAATAATCATAAAAGAAAATAAATAAGTAATTAGAATTTTGTTACAAACTTTAATAGCAAAAATAATTATCATAAAAGAAAATAAATAAGTAATTAGCACACTATTCAAAACATTAAAAGCAAAAAAGAATTATCATAAAACAAAATAAATAAGTAATTAGAATTTTGTTACAAACTTTAATAGCAAAAAAGAATTATCATAAAAGAAAATAAATAAGTAATTAGAATTCTATTCAGAACATTAAAAGCAAAAAGAATTATCATAAAAGAAAATAAATAAGTAATTAGAATTTAGTTACAAACTTTAATAGCAAAAAGAATTATCATAAAAGAAAATAAATAAGTAATTAGAAACAAAAAAGAAAGCAAAAAAAACTGGGAAAAATTAAAAAAAAGTGCCACCTACAGGGCCACCACGGCCTGCATACGACTAGAAACCCATTACTAGGGCCATGATGCAGGCCTGCATTAGGCCCAATAGGCCCACAAGCATAGAGAGTGATTTTAGGCCCGTAAGCCTGCAATAGAGAGGAGCTCGAGAGGGCAGCGGGACTGGGGCTTATAAACCACTCTCGAGCTCCCTCAGCTAGCGAGGTGGGACTAACCTTTCGTGCCACGACGCGGGCAGCACAAGGCCTTTGGTCCCGGTTGGTGCCACCAACCGGGACTAAAGGGGTGCATTGGTACCGGTTCGTGGCACCAACCGGGACCAATGACCCCCCTTTGGTCCCGGTTTGTGCCACCAACCGGGACTAAAGGCCTCTGCTTCTTTAGTCCTGGTTGGTAGCACCAACTGGGACTAAAGGGGTGCGTTGGTCCCGGCTGGTCTCACGAACCGGGACCAATGCTCTGCCTATATAAGCAGCACTCGTGAAATTTTTGTTCAGTTCGTTCTTCCCCGCCCGCCCGACGCTGCCAGGCTGCCCGCCGTATCCGTCGTCGCCCCGCGCCGCCCCGAGCCGTCCCAATCGACGCCATCGCCGCCCCCCGCCCCGCGACGCCGCCGGCCCCTGCCCGTCCCCGCGCCGCCCCGCGCCGCACCTCGACATCGCCGTCGCTGTCGCCGTCCCCAACACCGTCGTCGTGAGCAACTAATTTAATTTGATGTTAGTAGTAGTTAATTGAGTTAGATTTTGTTGTAGATTTTTTTTGTAGTTCATAGATTTTTTGTTAGATATGTAGTAATTTAGATGTCTAGTTCATAGATTTTTCTGTTAGATTGTTTTTCATATTGTGTAATTAATTTGTTCATATTGTGTTAGATTTTTTTCTGTTGTAATTTAGATGTCAAATTTTTATGATTTTTTTCTGTTGTAATTTAGATGTCAATTTTTTTTCATATTGTGTAAGTAATTTATATGTCAAATTTTTATGATTTTTTTCTGTTGTAATTTAGATGTCAAATTTTTTTCATGTTGTGTAAGTAATTTAGATGTCAAATTTTTATGATTTTTTTCTGTTCATAGAATTTTTATGATCTTTTTCTGCTGTAATTTTGTTCATAGAATTTTAATGATTTTTTTGTTCATAGTATTTTCTTTGTCAATTTATTGTGTATGTATAGGAAAATTGTGAATGACATAAGTCATTTATGAATATGTTCATATTTAGAATAGAGGAAAAAGGAAAAAATAAGAAGAAAAAGTGTTTAATATAATTAGTTAGAAAAATAATAGAACTATAGCTAAACTAGTTTATTTTTAGTAAGTACTACTTTATTTTATTTATAGTATATGCTTCATATATAGTTGAACTAGCTAGTTGATTTAATAAACTACTTTATTTAACTATATATAAAGTAGTTCCCGCATCGACGTCGGCGATGCCTATCCCGCATCCTCGTCGTCGTCGACTCGGCGGTGGAGGCCTGTTTGATCATGGCCATATTCGGGACTGGGATCCGCCGGGCTGGTATTGGGAGGTGCTACCTTCCGGGGGACGTAGGTTGGTGAGGAGGCAGCCCATTGTTGACCCGATTCTTGTTTGGTGGCGGTCGCGTGGGCCAGTGACGGTGCCGAGGCTTCCGGACACCGCGGAGGTGGTACGTCACCGTGTCAGCGAGGAGGACGAGCACGTCCGTCGCTACATGGTTGCATTGGAGGGCAGGTTCGATAATACCTGGCAGGTTCTTCAGGGATCTCACTGGAGCTATGATCCTGTGATGGTTCCTTATCTTTGGGTGTCCACCGCCCGCGACGATGCCCGTCGGGCACTACGGTTCTAGATGTATTAGTGATGCTATATGTATGAACGTATTCGAGGAGTATTGGTGATAATATTTGACGATGTACAGACACAAGAGATGATGTACTTTTGCTTATAATTGAATGCATGCTAATTTGAATACTACTTTATTTTATGATTTGGTTTTGCTTATTGAATGCTCATATTGGAAAAGTACTCCTACTTTGAATGCTTAAATTGGAGAGCACAATGCAGAAATCTAGGAGCCCCCTCCATCATCCACGCCGTCGTGGGGGTAGCTTCTCCTTCATTCCCGTGTGCTAGACAATTTGGTGTAATAATGCACTCGGGAATGAAAGGAGGAGCTACGTACCATCACCGATGGTCAAACCGTGATTAATAATAATGATCTAATTTAGTTTTTTAGTACATATATTTAATTGTACAAGTTTAATATTTGAATTATGAACATAGGCCGGAAATGTCATACTCGGACGACGAAAACCGCCCGGCGGAGTGCGACTGGTGCCACGATGACCGAGGTATGTGCGACAAGTATATTGAGCTGGACGAAGATCGGCGCTTCAACATTAAGCTCGAGGAGACCTTCGATGTTCATACGGTACGCAACGACAACGATAGTTTTTTTCGTAATTAAGCACGACTTCAACTATTTTAACGTGTATTTTTCATATTTTCCAATTCGACTAGCTTATCCCATGCTATGCAAGATGCTATGTCTTGGAGAGGATGGGTTTTGAAGACCATGAAAGTATGGAAACCAAAAAAATTCTCCTACGGACCCATCATGGTGTGGATTTTCAAGTAAAGTTGTACAATGCTGAGAGTGTAACCCATTTTGGTTGCAAAAATTGGGAAGTACTTTGCAAGATGTATGGTTTTGATGAGGGTATGCTTGTCACCATGGATCTTGGTGATCCTACAATCGAGCAAGACAATATGGAGATTTGGGTCCTTGTGGATACACCTCCAATTCTTCCACCATGCATGTGAGCTTAACATAGTTAATAAGTAATTTATATTGTTTATTTCAAAATAGTTGGCAGCTTATTTCCATTGACAGCTTATTTTCATTCTTCAAATAATGTGCGGAAGATGGTAGACAAAACCCACTACACCGATGGCTCCGAATTAACTTATAAGGAGAAAAATCATCTGATCGCATTTGTACTGATCTTGAGAATTACAATGTCTACAATTGAACTCCTCAACATTATGTTCAATATGTGCCACTAGTGCACGTGTTGAACTACGGTAACTACCATGGAGATACCCTGGTAAGAGTTTTTACTATTACGACATCCGTGCATCTTTTTGCAAACTTCTAAAACTAGTACATCATAGCTAACTACGAAGTTATTACTATGTTCTTCAACAGATAATCCCGAATGATTGTGTGCCTCATCTGATGTATACGTGCGGTAGCCTTCATGTTTTGAACATATAGCCAGGTCGTCCTACGAATCTCAAATGTCCATACCAGATTTCTAAAAGAAGTTGAGACATGACAATCAAAGAATGGAAAAAATGTATGGATATTCGTAAGGAGCTTCTTGGAAGCAAAAGGAAGCGAAGCGCAAGAATTGGAGACAGGATGATCTCCATTCTTCATATTGGAGAGTCAGGGTCTATATTGTTTTATGCTATTTTACCTTAAGGGTGTTTAGGTCCTCCCTGATACTGATGATCATGTGCTAAGAACAATTATGTAGGGTTGGGTTCGATAACTATGAGGATGATGATCGTATGACTTATTATTAATAACGAGTAGAAGTTGTATGATGATGCATGATTAGTAGGAGTTGTTATTATATATGATGATGTATGATGCGAGCATGCATGAGTTATTATATATCTGCGGGTGAAATGAACATAGCAGTAGCGTTGGTAAACCAAGGACGAAGATATAAGAGAGGACACTTCTCTCTATTAGCTAGCTAATAACAACCTAAAAATAACCCCCAAAACCCCTAAACTAGCCACTTTTTTAAAAAAGAAAAACCTCAGCTCCAGCCAGCTGCTGACGCGTGGAAGCCTTTTGGTCCCGGTTCATGTCACCAACCGGGACCAAAGGCCCCCCTGCCTGGACTGCCCGCGGCGGCCACGTGGATGCCCATCTGTCCCGGTTTGTGTAAGAACCGGGTCTAAAGGGGGGAGGTATTAGTAACGACCCATTAGTCCCGGTTCATGAACCGGGACTAAAGGCCCTTACGAACCGGGACAAATGCCCTGTTTTCTACTAGTGCCTGCCCCTCCTTATATAAGTTGAAGGGGCAGGTTACATGTAGAGTCCAAGTCGGATTAAGACTTAACCTATTCTGGCTTCTCTTCGTGGGCCTCTTAACTCCAGGCGACTCATCTCTGTGACTCATCTCCGTGACTTTATGCATCTGCCAGGTCATAATCTGTCTATCGGGTTATAACTGTCTGCCGGGTCATAACTGTGTGCCGGCTTAGGATCTGAGATAACTTAACAAGGCTTCTTAAGTCCAGAGATGACTTAACGTCAGGGCGACTTAAACCCATAAATGACTTTAGCCTTAAGGAGGCTTATCCTTATGAGCCGAGTCTTGGTCGTGGGGAATATCCCAAACATTAGCCCCCAGTTTAGCTTTGAATTTATTCATGCTAAAATCTTAACAAGATTATGTGAAGGGACCGACTCACCCAAAAAAAGACCAGTTGATCAGCTCCTAAAAATTCGAAATCTTTGTAAAATCAATAAACTCACGTTGGCTCCTTGGAGAAAAAATAACCCTGATTATCTTCAACTGCCTTGGCTTGATAAATTCGTCTAATGTTGTGCCAACTTTAAATGCTTCAGACTTTGATGAAAAATCCGTGTGATATTAAGTTGTCTGAATAGCCCGGAGGAGATAACCTTTACAAACCTCTTCATCAAAAATTATGAGTCCTGGTTCACTCGTAACTGAGAATTTGAAGGTATACCTTCCTTATATCCATATTACCTATAGCCCCATGTCTTAAGAGGGGAGTGAGGGAGTCCTGGACTAGGGGGTGTCTGGATAGCCGAACTATCATCATTGGCCGGACTCCAAGACTATGAAGATACAAGATTGAAGACTTCGTCCCATGTCCGGATGGGACTTTCCTTGGCGTGGAAGACAAGCTTGGCAATACGGATATGTAGATCTCCTACCATTGTAACCGACTCTGTGTAACCCTAGCTGTCGGTGTCAAAACCGGGATCTCGGGTAGGGGGTCCCGAACTGTGCGTCTAGGCGGATGGTAACAGGAGACAAGGGACACGATGGTTTTATCCAGGTTCGAGCCCTCTCGATCGAGGTAAAACCCTACTCCTGCTTGATTGATATTGATGATATGGGTAGTACAAGAGTGGATCTACCACGAGATCAAGGAGGCTAAGCCCTAGAAGCTAGCCTATGGTATGATTGTTGTAATGGTTGTTGTGTCCTACGGGCTAAAACCCTCCGGTTTATATAGACACCGGAGAGGGCTAGGGTTACACAGAGTCGGTTACAATGGTAGGAGATCTACATATCCGTATCACCAAGCTTGCCTTCCACGCCAAGGAAAGTCCCATCCGGACACGGGACGGAGTCTTCAATCTTGTATCTTCGTAGTCTTGGAGTCAGCGGACGATGATAGTCCGGTTGTCCGGACACCCCCTAGTCCAGGACTCCCTCAGTAGCCCCTAAACCTGGCTTCAATGACGATGAGTCCGGCGCGCATAATGTTCAGCATTGCAAGGTGGGTTCCTCCTCCGAATAATCCATAGAAGATTGTGAACACCAGGATAGTGTCCGGCTCTGCAAAATAAATTACACACTCCACCGTAGAGAGAATATTATGTACACAAGTTCAATCTGCTGACGTATCTTGTAGCGTGACGTCACGCCACTACCAAGCCTTTACTTGAATTGTTTTTTATTACACCACCTCAGCGCGTTTAGCGAAGCAGTTTCCTTGGCACGTCTTGTCGAAGCAGAGATCGTGTTCCCCTTATTCGGGATTCCCATCAATACGGACGTGGGTAACCCAACCGCGCCATTGATGGTGGAGCTTGGGAGATAAGCGAGTTTTACCAGGCCGGTGGGACGTATAGTCTTCGTCCGCCTATATATAAGAGGATAAGGATCCGCCTTTTTACCTACGCCTTCTTCCTCCTTTGCTTATCCATCTCCGCGCACTCGAGCTCCAGCGCCCAAGTTCGCGCATCTCGCCTCAACCTTCCCCGACCATGTCCGGAGTGGGAGGTAAATGGTTGGCCTCCACCGTTAAGGAGGAGCACATCGCCAAACTGCGCAGCGCCGGATACCTTTCCGGCGACATCGCGCACCGGCTTCCCGACAAGGGGCAGCTCATCCCCACCCCAGGCCCCATGAGAGGGTCATATTTCTCCCCCACTTCCTCCGCGGACTGGGCTTTCCACTTCACCCCTTTGTCCGGGGGCTCATGTTCTACTACGGCCTGGATTTCCATGATCTGGCACCGAACTTCATCCTCAACATCTCGGGGTTCATCGTCGTGTGCAAGGCCTTCCTCTGCATCCAGCCCCACTTCGGCTTGTGGCTTGCTATGGGGTAGTTCGAAGGAGCTGACGGGACTCCAAGCCTGTATCCAGAAGCTGGTGAACAAGAAGCTCAGGCTTGTTAATGTGGTCCAAGTCATGCTCGTCCGCCGAATTCTCCCATGCCAAGAACGGGCATTCAACCTGTGGGAATTTGATCCGGCACAACACCAGGCGTTGAGTGGGCTCTTCGACACGACGTACGAAGGCGCCTGGAGGGTGCTGTTTAAGGGCGTCGAAGCCCCCGCATCCGCGACGGAAGATCGCGGATTTCACTCGCAGTGTCCAGCTGACGAGGTAAGTGATTCTACCCCTTTACGGGACACTTGTTGTTAATAGTTCGACCCTAAGCGGGTTTCAATCTCCCTTTTCCTTTGACAGGACTGGATGAAGAAGGCCGAGCAGCTCATCTGCCCGGCTCCCATGCCAGAAAACCCAATGGACGCCCGTCTAGCGGGGCTGCTGGTTCCGGTACCACATGTGGTGCCCGAGAGGAAGGCCAAGAAGGTGGCCACGGGTACTTGAAAGAGTTCCCGTTTTCAGGTGTCCGACGACTCCGAGGCGGATTCCTCCCCCGAAGATGAGGAGGAGGAAGAAGACTCTCTCCTAGAGGAGGGAGAGAGAAAGAGGAAGGCCTCCCCAACAGGGGAGGCCGAAGGGTCCAAGAGGGGAAGAACTATTCCCCCGGACAGCTCCGCCAACGCTAACGTTGGCGGAGAAGAGTGGCCCTCAAGGGTCAGGCCTCCGACGAGATCGTAAGCATCCGGATTCCTGAATGATTCATAATTTCTTATGTGTCGCATAGTGTCCTTCTAATGCCGCATACAGCCTACAGTCCGGCCGATGATGATCTCCCCGCTTCGTCGAGCGGGTCGTTGGCTCCATCGGATGTGGATTCCATCCTGACTGCCTCCACCCCTCGTGCCGCTGAGGACACCGAGGTGGGATCCCAGGAAGGGACCCATCAGGAGGAGGCTCCGGAGGCGCCGCAAGGCAGCCTCCCGGACTTTGCGCTGGACTCCATGCCGGAACCCGCAGTGGTTCCGGAGTCCGGCAGGCGGCCCCTTCGCAAGAAGGGCAAGACCTTGATACCGGCGTCCCCCGTCCAACCGGAGGCGCCGGACAACTTGTTGGAGGTGCTCAAAGGCGCTTCCATCGAGGAAGAACACCGCACTATCATGAGTGCGGTGATTCAGAAGGTTCAGCTCGCCAAGAGTGGGCTGACCAAAGCCTGTAGCAGCCTTCTAACAGTCTTTGAGGTAAGAAGTTAAAATTATGTAATGTAATACCGCATAGACAGTAGGCCCTGATGCTCCGTTCAGTGTTCGGAAAGAAAAGCCGGACTGAGGATCTAAAAAGATATACGCAGGGTTGCTAAAAATTATGTCAATATGGGTTTGCAGGCTGCGCTGCTGACCTCTGCCGCACTGACTGCGGAGGTCAGTGCATTGAAGCAAGATCTCGAGCGGTCCGAGCAAGAGCTCGGCCGTGCCAAGAAGCAGCTCGAGGACAAAGAAGGTGAGTAACACCACTTTAAATATTTACCTTATAGAAAAGGATTTCGGTTGCAATAAAAATAACAAGGATAACGTGGGTACCGCAGGGGCCATGAACGAGGTGGCGGCCCTGAAGGAGGCCGTATCCGCGGCCGAATGCAAAGTGGCCGCGGAACGAATGGAGCGAGAGAAGCAGGAGGCGCGGGTGGCGGAAGTGCGGCAAGAGCTCCAGGCTCTCATGGAAAAGCATGAGAGTTTGGAGCGCGACTCAAAGACTCGAGAGTCCGAGCTTGCCTCGGCTCTCGAAAGTGCCAAAGCTGCCAAGGCCGAGGCCCATAAGGCCCTTCAGGAGGTTGAGGATGTGAAGAAAATAGCGGCAGGTAAGGCATTTTTCATGCAAAGCAAGCATGTTAATGTAAACTACCTGACACTAACCCGAATTCGGAGCTCTCCAGGGGCGTTTGCAGTTCTGCCTCACAGTGTATCCGATGCCGCCGCATTCTACCGTGGCGAGGAGGGGAGCTCAACAGAGAAGGTCTTCTGGTCTCAGTATGCTGAGGCCGGCCTTCCGGTGCCCCCTAGCGACCAGCTGAAGCAGCTGGTCGAGCTCCACAAGGTAGCCGAGCAGGCCATGAAGGGCCTCATAGTCCGGCTGTGGCCTGGAGAGGCCATGCCTGGGAGCTACTTCGGCCTCGTGCGGCGGCTGGTGGATGCGTGCCCCTGGGTGGAGGTCATCAAGCGCTCCGCCTGTATTGAAGGCGCTCGTCGGGCCCTTACCCGCGCAAAGGTGCACTGGGGCAGGCTGGATGCGGAGAGGCTTATCACTGACGCGCCGCCAGCGGGCAAGGAGTATCATACGCCCGAGATGTACTATAAGACTGTCCTGAAGGGTGCCCACAATATAGCGGATGAGTGCCCCAGAGATGTAATTATTGAGTAGACTCGCTATGTATTATCCTGTGCGCTGAAAACTTTGTTCATATGCGCTAAGCAACGCTTGTTTGATTTAAAATATTACCTTCTGTGCGGCCGTTCATAAAATCTGAGAGATGGCAAGTCGTCGGCTTCAGCCCCCAAGCCACGAGTGCTGGGGTGTTCGGGATAAACTTGAGCACTCTTGTTCCCATTCTTGGGTCCATCTAGGGAGGCGCTCAACACAACGAACAAGGCAACCGGACTTATAATGCTTGAACACTCTCACTTAGCCATAGAATTCTATAATTTTAAATTTCGGCGAAGCCTATTCGGAAGACCGAGTTCGGGGCGCTATCCACGCCTCGGCTGGACATTATCCGGTTCTTCGCTTGAAGCGGCATAAGTCTTTAAGGACTCGAAAAGACCTCTCGAACAGCGACCAGTGTCTCGCCTTATCATGACAGTCTGTTTTAGCTTTCTCCACTGAGGCGCTCGCCCAGCTCAACCGGGGTGCAATCGCAGTGGTTCTCCCAGTGCCACCTTAGCCGACAAAACGGAACGTAAGGTACCAAAACGTGGGAGTCGGGCAAACCCAACTATTGACCCAAGACATGATTCGGAGCCGATTCATATAATGCTATAAGTTCGGGGTGCCGCACTTGTGAAAGTGTTCGGACTTATCACACCATAATGCGGGGAACATAAGCCCCTGGTGTATTCGGCCGTACCAAAATATACGGGTGCAAGATATCATTAGTGAACATATATGCAATTACAGGCAAAAAGTGCTGCATTATTTATTCAAGGAATTCTGCTATGAGTGCGGAATGATACAAATAGTGCGGTAAGCAAGGGATTGGACTGATTAAACATGTCCCCCTCTAGGGATGGGCTGCGGACTGGTGTATATAATCAAATTTAATGCTCGTAATGGAGACCACCTGAGTGTTCGTCGCAGCCTTCTTCCCTCCCTGGCTGTTGCATCGTGAGTTCGGCGGGTTCGCCGCCGGACAGGGCCTCTGGTGAACGGAGTCCTGTGTATACAAAGAAGGAAAATAATAAAAAAGAGTGACACACTTGTGAGCCCCTGGTGTGGTCGAGCCGCACTCTGGGTCTGTTGTGGTCGTGGCCCTCCCCCTAGGCCCATGGTATCTCCATAGCGTAATGATGTAGGCGGAGGGTTGGTCTTGCAATTATGCAAGGGCTGGGGTTGGGGCCGCATTGCTACGCGTGCTCAGAACGTGCCAGGTGTTCTTGGTTGATGCTGCTACGGGCGCGTTTGGCCGTGTCCGGCCGTTTAACGGCCGGACTCGAAAATTGCCTTAGAAGGCTGCTCTGTACTTCTGCCGCGAGAGCCGCCGTACGTTCCTCCGTTCGGAGGGAGCGCTCCGTATTTCCGTTGACCGTCATGACTCCACGAGGGCCTGGCATCTTGAGCTTGAGGTATGCGTAATACGGCACCGTGTTGAACTTTGCGAACGCGGTTCGTCCGAGCAGAGCATGATAGCCGCTGCGGAACGGGACTATGTCGAAGATTAACTCCTCGCTCCGGAAATTGTCCGGGGATCCGAAGACCACTTCCAGTGTGACTGAGCCTGTACAATTGGCCTCAACACCTGGTATGACGCCTTTGAAGGTCGTCTTTGTAGGTTTAATCCTTGAGGGGTCTATGCCCATCTTGCGCACTGTATCCTGATAAAGCAGGTTCAGGCTACTGCCGCCGTCCATCAGGACTCTCGTGAGGTGAAATCCATCGACGGTTGGGTCTAGAACCAATGCGGCGAATCCGTCATGGCGGATACTGGTGGGATGGTCTCTTCGATCAAAAGTGATCGGGCAAGAGGACCATGGATTGAACTTAGGGGCGACTGGCTCCATCGCATATACGTCCCTTAGTTCACGCTTCCGCTCCCTCTTGGGTATATGGGTTGCGTATATCATGTTCACCGTCCGCACTTGTGGGGGGAAACCCTTCTGTCCTCTACTGTTCAGCGGTCGGCTCTCTTCCTCGTCGTCGCTGTGCAACCCCTTGTCGTTGTTTTCGGCAATTAACTTGCCTGCCTGCTTAAATACCCAACAATCTCTATTGGTGTGGTTAGCTGGCTTTTCGGGGGTGCCATGTATCTGGCATGAGCGGTCGAGTATTCGGTCCAAATTGGACAGACCCGGAGTGGTTCTTCTGAATGGCTTCTTCCGCTGACCGGGTTTAGAGCCTCGGAATCCGGTGTTGACTGCCGTATCCTCCTTGTCGTCGCCGTTAACGCGGCGTTTATTTTTGCTTCGACGCGACCTGCCATTGTGGTCCTTAGTGTCCGGACTACCAGCATTTTTGCTGAGGTTGTTGCTGCGAGCTAGCCAGCTATCCTCTCCCGCATAGAAGCGGGACATTAATGATGTGAGGGCTGCCATGGATTTCGGCTTTTCCTGTCCTAGGTGCCGGGCTAGCCACTCGTCGCGGATGTTATGTTTGAAGGCTGCGAGGGCCTCTGCATCCGGACAGTCGACGATTTGGTTTTTCTTTGTTAAGAACCGTGTCCAGAATTGCCTGGCCGATTCGTTTGGCTGCTGGATTATGTGGCTTAGGTCATCGGTGTCTGGTGGTCGCACGTATGTGCCCTGGAAGTTGTCGAGGAATGCGGCTTCCAGGTCCTCCCAATACCCAATTGACTCTGCGGGCAGGCTGTTAAGCCAGTGCCGAGTTGGTCCTTTAAGCTTGAGCGGGAGATATTTGATGGCATGGAGATCATCGCCGCGGGCCATATGGATGTGAAGGAGATAATCTCCGATCCAAACCGTGGGGTCTGTCGTGCCATCGTAGGATTCAATGTTTACGAGTTTAAACCCTTCAGGGATTTGATGATCCATTACTTTGTCAGTGAAGCATAGCGGGTGTGCGGCGCCTCTGTATTGAGCAATATCACGACGTAGCTCAAGGGAGCGTTGTTTGCTGTGTTCGGCCCGGCCGGAGTTGTTGTATCCGGCTCGACGGTATTCGTCGTGGGTCGTGGGGCGCCCACGTGATCCATAGATAGATCTGGATTGTCTTGCCTTATCCTCCAATATATCCCGCAAGTCCGGCGCGTTCCCCTGTGGCTTCGTACTTTTCGAGCGATGCCGGGGTACGGTCTTGATGGGAGGCATGGATGCCTCTCTGTCGCAACCACGGGGTGGTCGGTCGGCCGTATTGTGCGCTGGTGATGAAGGTATATATGCTTCCTCTTCTAATCGGGGGAGCAACTTGCATTTTGGGTAGCTCTTGGAGGGGCGTTCGAGTTCATACTCTTCGGCCGCGAGGACCTCGGTCCATCTATCGGCTAGCAGGTCTTGATCAGCTTGAAGCTGCTGCTGCTTTTTCTTTAGGCTATTTGCTGTGGCCATTAGCCTGCGTTTGAAACGCTCTTGTTCGACGGGATCCTCGGGCACGACGAATTCATCGTCGTCGAGGCTTGCCTCGTCTCCGGAGGGAGGTATGTAATTATCATCCTCGACCTCTTCGTCTGCCGCTCTCTTGTGAGGGCTTGCTTCTGCATCCTCCTGCACTGAATCTTGCGGGAGGGGATTGTCTTCGGCACTCTCTGGGGTGTTATTATCCCCTGTGCCGGAATCTCCGTTCTTGCTGTGGCGGGACTTAGAGCGGCGCCGCTGACGTTGGTGCTTGGGCTGTTTTTTTAAGGAATCTGCCTCCACTGCTTCTTCGCCGTCCCCATATTTTGGGGTGTCCACCATGTATATGTCATATGACGAGGTGGTCTTCCAGTGCCCTATAGGTGCTGGTTCTTGTTCGTCTCCGGCATCGTCGTCCATACCGTCGATGTCTTCGGAGACATAGTCTAGCATGTCGGTTAGATCGTCGACAGTGGCTACAAAGTGGGAGGTGGGTGGGCTTTGAATTTCTTCGTCGTCCGCATCCCAACCATCCTGGCCATAATCCGGCCAGGGCTCTCCGGATAGCGAGAGATGCTTTAGCGAATTTAGAATGTCGCCAAAGGGCGAGTGCTGAAAGATGTCCGCAGCGGTGAACTCCATGATCGGCGCCGAATCGGATCCGATTGGCAGGGGCGCAGGAGGTTCGGAGTCCGGCAGGGAGTCCGGCACCTCGGAGTCACGAGCTTTATAGGGGACAAGGTCAGTGTTCGGCTCCATCTCCGCGGATGTTGCGGCTCCCAAGGCGGCGTCCAGCCACTCGTCCTCGATCTGCGTGATCGGCTCCGAACTATGGATCGGAGCGGATTCATGTGCGGCCTCCAAGGCACTGTCCGGCGGTAGAGCTAGATCGTGCCCATCGCGACAGTGCGGCACGCTCGGCTGCGGATCGGATCCATCGAAGATCAAGTCTCCACGGATGTCCGCCGTGAAGTTTAGGCTTCCAAATCTGACCTGACGGCCAGGGGCATAGCTTTCGATCTTCTCCAGATGGCCAAGTGAATTAGCCCGCAGTGCGAAGCCGCCGAATACGAAGATCTGTCCGGGGAGAAAAGTCTCACCCTAGACAACATTGTTGTTTGATTGAAGAAGCCATCGAGCCTATCGGTGACGACACAGAGGAACTCTCAATGAAAGCACCAATGTCGGTGTCAAAACCGGCAGATCTCGGGTAGGGGGTCCCGAACTGTGCGTCTAGGCGGATGGTAACAGGAGACAAGGGACACGATGTTTTTACCCAGGTTCGGGCCCTCTCGATGGAGGTAAAACCCTACTCCTGCTTGATTGATATTGATGATATGGGTAGTACAAGAGTGGATCTACCACGAGGTCAAGGAGGCTAAGCCCTAGAAGCTAGCCTATGGTATGATTGTTGTAATGGTTGTTGTGTCCTACGGACTAAAACCCTCCGGTTTATATAGACATCGGAGAGGGCTAGGGTTACACAGAGTCGGTTACAATGGTAGGAGATCTACATATCCGTATCGCCAAGCTTGCCTTCCACGCCAAGGAAAGTCCCATCCGGACACGGGACGGAGTCTTCAATCTCGTATCCTCGTAGTCTTGGAGTCCGGCGGACGATGATAGTCTTGCTGTCCGAACACCCCCTAGTCCGGGACTCCCTCACTAGCCCTCTCCGGTGTCTATATAAACCGGAGGGTTTTAGTCCATAGGACGAACAACAATCATACCATAGGCTAGCTTCTAGGGTTTAGCCTCCTTGATCTCGTGGTAGATCTACTCTTGTACTACCCATATCATCAATATCAATCAAGCAGGAGTAGGGTTTTACCTCCATCGAGAGGGCCCGAACCTAGGTAAAAACATTGTGTCCCTTTTCTCCGATTACCATCCGCCTAGACGCACAGTTCGGGACCCCCTACCCGAGATCCGCCGGTTTTGACACCGACATTGGTGCTTTCATTGAGAGTTCCTCTGTGTCGTCGCCCATAGGCCCGATGGCTCCTTCGATCATCAACAACGACGCGGTCCAGGGTGAGACTTTTCTCCCCGGACAGATCTTTGTATTCGGCGGTTTCGCTCTGCGGGCCAATTCGTTTGGCCATCTGGAGCAGATCGAAAGCTACGCCCCTGGCCATCAGGTCAGATATGGAAGTTTGAACTATACGGCCGACATCCGCGGAGACTTGATCGTCGACGGATTCGAGCCACAGCCGAGCGCGCCGCACTGTCACGATGGGCATGATCTAGCTCTGCTGCCGGACAGTGCCCTGGAGGCCGCACGAGAGTCCGCTCCGACCCTTAAATCGGAGCCGACTGCACCAATTGAGGATGGGTGGCTAGACACCACCTCGGGGGCTGCTACCTCTACGGCGATGGAGCCGAATACCGACCCTGTCCCTTGTGAAGCTCGTGACTCCGAGGTGCCGGATTCCCCGCCGGACTCCGAACCTCCCGCGCCCCTACCAATCGAATCCGATTGGGCGCCGATCATGGAGTTCACCGCTGCGGACATCTTTCAGCACTCGCCTTTTGGCGACATCCTGAATTCGCTAAAGTATCTCTCATTATCAGGAGAGCCCTGGCCGGACTGCGGTCAGGACGGTTGGGATGCGGACGACGAAGAAATTCAAAGCCCACCCACCACCCACTTTGTAGCCACTGTCGACGACCTAACCGAAATGCTAGACTTCGACTCCGAAGACATCGACGGTATGGACAACGATGCCGGAGACGACCAAGAACCAGTGCCTCCGGGGCACTGGAAAGCCACCTCGTCATACGACATATACATATACATGGTGGACATCCCAAAGGATGGGAATGGCGAGGGAACAGCGGAGGAAGATCCCTCGAAGAAACAGCCTAAGCGCCGGCGTCAGCGGCGCCGCTCTAAATCCCGCCACAGCAAGAATGGAGATTCTGGCACCGGAGACAATAACACCCCGGACAGTATCGAAGACAACCCCCTCCAGCAAGATTCAGCACAGGAGGACGGAGAAGCCAACCCTCACGAGAGAGCGGCAGACGAAGAGGTAGAGGACGATAATTACATGCCTCCCTCCAGAGACGAGGCAAGCCTCAACGACGACGAATTCGTCGTGCCTGAGGATCCCGTCGAACAAGAGCGTTTCAAACGCAGGCTTATGGCCATGGCAAGCAGCCTCAAGAAAAAGCAGCAACAGCTTAGAGCTGATCAAGATCTGCTAGCCGACAGATGTACCGAAGTCCTTAAGGCCGAAGAGTATGAACTCGAACACCCCTCCAAAAGCTACCCCAAACGCAAGCTGCTAACCCAATTGGAGGAGGAAGCATATAAACCTACATCACCAGTGCACAATACGGCCGATCGGCCACCTCGTGGCCACGACAGAGAGGCCTCTAGGCCCTCCACTAAAGTCGTACCCCGGCATCGCTCGAAAAGTACAAAGCCACGGGGGAATGCGCCAGACTTGCGAGACATATTGGAGGATAAGGCAAGACAATCAAGATCGATCCACGGATTGCGTGGGCGCCCCACGATATGCGACGACAACCGTCGCACCGGATACAGTAATTCCGGCCGGGCCGAACATAGTAGACAAAGCTCGCTTGAGCTACGTCGTGATATAGCCCAATATAGAGGCGCCGCACACCCACTATGCTTCACAGATGAAGTAATGGATCATCAAATCCCCGATGGGTTTAAACCCATGAACATTGAATCCTATGATGGCACAACAGACCCCGCGGTTTGGATCGAAGACTATCTCCTTCATATCCACATGGCCCACGGTGATGATCTTCATGCCATCAAATACCTCCCACTCAAGCTTAAAGGACCAGCTCGGCATTGGCTTAACAGCTTACCAGCAGAATCAATTGGGTGTTGGGAGGACCTGGAAGCCGCATTCCTTGATAACTTCCAGGGCACATATGTGCGACCTCCAGACGCTGATGACCTAAGCCACATAATTCAGCAGCGAGACGAATCGGCCAGACAATTCTGGACACGGTTCTTAAGCAAGAAAAATCAAATCGTCGACTGTCCGGATGCGGAGGCCCTCGCAGCTTTCAAACACAACATCCGCGATGAGTGGCTTGCCCGGCACCTAGGACAGGAAAAGCCGAAATCCATGGCAGCCCTCACATTACTCATGACCCGTTTCTGCACGGGAGAGGACAGCTGGCTAGCCCGCAGTAACAACCTCAACAAAAATCCTGGCACTCCGGATACCAAGGACCGCAATGGCAGGTCACGTCGCAACAAGTACAAACGCCGCATTAACGGCGATAATACTGAGGATACGGCAGTCAACGCCGGATTTAGAGGCTCCAAACCCGGTCAGCGGAAAAAGCCATTCAAAAGAACTACTCCGGGCCTGTCCAATTTGGACCGAATACTCGACCGCTTGTGCCAGATACACGGCACCCCCGAAAAGCCAGCTAATCACACCAACAGGGATTGTTGGGTATTCAAGCAGGCAGGCAAGTTAATTGCCGAAAAAATGACAAGGGGCTGCATAGCGATGACGAGGAAGAGACCCGGCCGCCGAAAAACAGAGGACAGAAGGGTTTCCCCCCACAAGTACGGAAGGTGAACATGATATACGCAACCCACATACCCAAAAGGGAGCGGAAGCGTGCACTCAGGGACGTATACGCGATGGAGCCAGTCGCCCCAAAGTTCAATCCATGGTCCTCCTGCCCGATCACTTTTGATCGAAGGGACCACCCCACCAGCATCCGCCATGGCGGATTCGCCGCATTGGTTCTAGACCCAATAGTCGATGGGTTTCACCTCACTAGAGTCCTGATGGACGGCGGCAGCAGCCTGAACCTGCTTTACCAGGATACAGTGCGCAAGATGGGCATAGAACCCTCAAGGATTAAACCCACAAAGACGACCTTCAAAGGCGTCATACCAGGTGTAGAGGCCAATTG
This sequence comes from Triticum timopheevii, assembly GCA_963921465.1. NCBI lineage: Eukaryota > Viridiplantae > Streptophyta > Magnoliopsida > Poales > Poaceae > Triticum > Triticum timopheevii. The sequence continues at coordinate 449,817,390 of OY997262.1, forward strand.
TATAGGCTCAGTTACAGTGGAAGTGGTCCTCGGATCCCCGGATAACTTCCAAAGCGAGGAGTTAATCTTCGACATAGTTCCATTCCGCAGCAGCTATCATGCGCTGCTCGGACGAACGGCGTTTGCAAAATTCAATGTGGTGCCGCACTACGCATACCTCAAGCTCAAGATGCCAGGCCCTCGAGGAGTCATCACGGTCAACGGAAACACTGAACGCTCCCTCCGAACGGAGGAGCATACAGCGGCTCTCGCGACAGAAGTGCAGAGCAGCCTCTTAAGGCAATTCTCGAGTCCGGCCGTTAAGCGACCGGACACTGCTAAGCGAGCCCGGAGTAACCTACCACAAGACCACCTGGCACGTTCCGAGCACACGTAGCAATGCGACCCCAACCCCAGCCCTCGCAAAATTGCAAGACCAGTACTTCGCGTACATCATTACGCTCTGGAGATACCATGGGAAAAGGGGGAGGGGCACGACCATGGCAGGCCTAGAGTGCGGCTCAACCACACCAGGGGCTCCCAAGTGTGTCATCCTTTTTCTTTCCTTTTTTTCTTCTTCTTATCCTCAGGACTCCATTTACCAGAGGCCCTGTCCGGCAGTAGACCTGTCGAACTCACGATGCAACAGCAGGGAAGGAGAAAAGCTACAACGAGTATCCAAGTGGTGTCCATTACGAGCATTATACCTGTTTTACACACCATTCCGCAGCCTACCCCTGGAAGGGGACATGCTAAATAGTTCCACCCCTTGCTTATCGCACTATTTGTATCGTTCTGCATTCATGGCAGTATTTCTTGAATAAACAATGCATCACTTTTTGCCTATAATTGCATTCCTTTCTTATACATATGTTCATTTATGACATGTTGCATCCGTACACTTTGGTACGGCTAAATACACCAAGGGCTTAAGTTCCCCATATTATGGTGTGATAAGTCTGAACACTTTCACAAGTGCGGCACCTCGAACTTATAGCATTATATGCATCGGCTCCGAATCATGTCTTGGGTCAATAGTTGGGTTTGCCCGGCTCCCATGTTTTGGTACCGTACGTTCCGTTATATCGGCTAAGGTAGCGCTGGGAGAACCTCTGCGATTGTGCCCCAGTTGAGCTGGGCGAGTACCTCAGTGGAGAAAGCTAAAACTGACCGTCATGATGAGGCGAGAGGCGGTCGCTGTTCGAGAGGTTTTTTCGAGTCCCTAAAGACTTATGCCGCTTAGAGCGAGGAACCGGCTTTGTCCGGCCCAGGCGTAGATAGCACCCCGAATTCGGCCTTCCGAACAATAGGGGCTTCGCCGAAATTTAAAATTATAGAATTCTATGGCTAAGTGAGAGTGTTCAAGCATTATAAGTCCGGTTGCCTCGTTCGTTGTGTTGAGCGCCTTCCTAGATGGACCCAAAAATAGGAACAAGAGCGCTCAAGTTTATCCCGAACACCCCAGCACTCGTGACATGGGGGATGAAGCCGACGACTTGCCATCTCTCAGATTTGATAAACGTCCGCACAGAAGGTAATATTTTAAATTAACAAGTGTTGCTTAGCGCATATGAACAAAGTTTTCAGCGCACAGGATAACAAAATGCGAGTCTACTCAAATATTACATCTTTGGAGCACTCACCCACAATAAGGCAGGCAACCTTCAGGACACCCTTATAATACATCTCGGGCGTGCGATACTCCTTGCCTGGTGGTGGCGCGTCCGTCACAAGCTTCTCAGCATCCATCCTGCCCTAGTGCACTTTAGCACGGGCAAGGGCCCGACGGGCACCTTCAATGTAGGCGGAGTGCTTGATGACTTCAACCCAGGGACACGCATCCACCAGCTGCCGCACCAGGCCGAAGTAGCTCCCAGGCATGGCCTCTTTGGGCCATAGCCGAACTATAAGGCCCTTCATGGCCTGTTCGGCCACCTTGTGGAGCTCGACCAGCTGCTTCAGCTGGTCACTAAGGGGCACCGGATGTCCGGCCTCAGCATACTGAGACCAGAACACCTTCTCTGTCGAGCTCCCTCCTCGGCTCTGTAGAAAGCGGCAGCATCGGACACGCTACGGGGCAGATCTGTGAACGCTCCTGGAGAGCTCCGAATTCAGGTAAGTAACAGGTAATTCACTTTTACATGCTTGCTTTGCATTAAGAATGCCTTACCCGCCGCTATTTTCTTCAATGCCTCGATTTCCTGGAGGGCCTTGTGGGCTTCGGCCTTAGCGGCTTTGGCACTCTCAAGAGTCGACGCAAGCTCGGACTCTCGAGTCTTCGAGTCACGCTCCAAACTCTCGTGTTTTTCCACGAGAGCCTGGGGCTCTTGCTGTACCTCCGCCACCCGCGCCTCCTGCTTCTCTCGCCCGGCGCGTTCCGCGGCCGCATTGCGTTCGGCCACGGACACCGCCTCCTTCAGGGTCGCCACCTCGTTCGTAGCCCCTGGAGTACCCACGTTATCCTTGTCATTCCTCTTGCAACCAAATCCTTTTCTGTAAGGTACAACTTCAATAAGGTGTTACTCACCTTCCTTGTCCTCGAGCTGCTTCTTGGCACGGCCGAGCTCGCTCTCGGACCGCTCGAGGCTCTGCTTCAAGGCATTGACCTCCGCAGTCAGTGCGGCAGAGGTCAGCAGCGCAGCCTGCATTCCCATATTGACATATTTTTGTTAAGACTCCTGCGTATATCTTTTTAGATCCTCAGTCCGGCTTTTCTTTCCGAACACCGAACCGAGCATCAGGGGCTACTATCTATGCGGTACTATTTTACATATCTTAAAATTCTTACCTCAAAGCCTGTTAGAAGGCTGCTGCAGGCTTCGGTCAGCCCGCTTTTGGCGAGTTGAACCTTCTGAATCACCGCACTCATGACAGTGCGGTGTTCCTCGTCCATGGAAGCGCTGTTGAGCGCCTCCAGCAAGTTATCCGGCGCCTCCGGTTGGACAGAGGCCGCCGGCGTCACAGTCTTTCCCTTCTTACGAAGGGGCCACCCGCCGGACTCCGGAACCACTGCAGGTTCCGATGCGGAGTCCGGTCAAAAGTCCGGGAGGTTGCCCTACGGCGCCTCCGGGGCCTCCTCCTCCTGGTGGGTCCCCTTCAGGCATCCCACCTTGGCGTCGTTGGCATCACGGGGGGAGGAGGTGGTCGGAAGTGAAATGCTATTCACATCCGACGTACCCAAGGACCCGCTCGACGAAGCGGGAAGATCGTCCTTGGGCGGACTACAGGGTTGTATGCGGCGTTAAAAGATGCTATGCGACAAGAAGAAAAATTATCAGTTATTCAGGAGCCCGGATACTTACGATCTCGCCAGGGGCTTGGCCCTTGAGGGCCACTCCTCGTCGCCGTCGCCGGCGTTGGCAGAGCAGTCCGGGGGAAGGGTCCTTCCCTTCTTGGACCCTTCGGCCTCCCCCATTGGGGAGGCCTTCCTCTTCTTCTCTCCCCCTGCTGGGGGAGAGGCCTCTTTCTTATCCTCCTCATCCTCGTGGGAGGAGTCCGCCTTGGAGCCATCGGATGATGAATCCGATAACACCTGACGCCGGGAACTCCTCCAGGTTCCCATGGCCTTCTTCTTGGCCTTCTTCTCCGGCACCACATAAGGCTCCGAGACCAGCAGCCCAGTCAAACGGGCATTCGTTGGGTCTTCTAGAAGGGGAGCCGGACAGTTAACCTGTCCGGACGTCTTCTGCCAGGTCTGTTAAAGGTATTGGGAGTTTAGATCCCACATAGAGTCAAACTATGAAAAGCAAGTGTCCCATAAAGGATAACATGGCTTACCTCGCCAGCCGGACGCTGCGAGCTGAATCCGTGATCTTCGGTAGCGGATATGGGAGCCTCGACGCCCTTGAACAGCACCCTCCAGGCCTCTTTGTACGTAGTGTCGAAGAGACCGCTCAAGGTCTGGTGTTGTGCCGGATCGAACTCCCACAAATTGAAGTCCCGCTGTTGGCAGGGGAGAATCCGACGGATGAGCATGACCTGGATTACGTTGACAAGCTTGAGCTTCTTGTTCACCAGGGTTTGGAGACAGGATTGGAGTCCGGTCAGCTCCTCTGAATCGCCCCAAAGCAGGCCCTTCTCTTTCCAGGAAGTGAGCCGCATGGGGATGCCAGATCTGAATTCGGGGGCCGCTGCCCATTCAGGGTCACGCGGCTCGGTGATGTAGAACCACCTCGATTTCCACCCTTTGATGGTTTCCACGAAGGCGCCCTCGAGCCAAGTGACGTTGGGCATCTTGCCCACCATGGTGCCTCCGCACTCCGCTTGGCTGCCCTTCACAATCTTTGTCTTGACATTAAAGGTCTTTAGCCATAAGCCGAAGTGGGGCTGGATGCAAAGGAAGGCCTCGCACACGACGATAAACGCCGAGATGTTGAGGATGAAATTCGGGGCCGGATCATGGAAATCCAGGCCATAGTAGAACATGAGCCCCCGGACAAAGGGGTGGAGTGGGAAGCCCAGTCCGCGGAGGAAATGGGGAAGGAATACCACCCTCTCATGGGGCCTGGGGGTGGGGATGAGCTGCCCCTCGTCGGGGAGCTGGTGCGCGATATCGCTGGACAAATATCCGGCGCTGCGCAGCTTCTTGATGTGCCCCTCCGTAACGGAGGAGGCCATCCACTTGCCTCCCGCTCCGGACATGGCTGGAGAAGGTGGAGGTGAGATGTGCGGACTTGGGCGCTGGAGCTCAAGTGTGCGGAGATGGATAAGCAAAGGAGGAAGAAGGCGTAGGTAAAAAGGTGGATCCTTATCCCCTATATATGGGCGGACGAGACTATGCGTCCCCACCAGCCTGGTAAAACTCGCTTATCTCTGAAGCGCCACAATCAATGGCGCGGTTGGGTTACCCACATCCGTATTGATGAGAATCCCGGAATAAGGGGACACGATCTCTGCTTCGACAAGACGTGCCAAGGAAACCGCTTCGCTAAACGCGCTGAGGTGGAATAATAAAAACAATTCAAGTAAAGGCTTGGTTGTGGTGTGACGTCACGCCACAAAATACGTCAGTTCAATTATTCTCTCTACGGTGGTATGTGGAATTTATTTTGCAGAGCCGGACACTATCATGGTGTTCACAATCTTCTATGAATTATTCGGAGGAGGAACCCGCCTTGCAATGCCGAAGACAATATGCGCGCCGGACTCGTCGTCATTGAAGCCTGGTTCAGGGGCAACTGAGGGAGTCCTGGACTAGGGGGTGTCCGGATAGCCGAACTATCATCATTGGCCAGACTCCAAGACTATGAAGATACAAGATTGAAGATTTTGTCCCGTGTCCGGATGGGACTTTCCTTGGAGTGGAAGGCAAGCTTGGCAATACGGATATGTAGATCTCATACAATTGTAACCGACTCTGTGTAACCCTAGCCCTCTCCGGTGTCTATATAAACCAGAGGGTTTTAGTCCATAGGACGAACAACAATCATACCATAGGCTAGCTTCTAGGGTTTAGCCTCCTTGATCTCGTGGTAGATCTACTCTTGTACTACCCATATCATCAATATCAATCAAGCAGGAGTAGGGTTTTACCTCCATCGAGAGGGCCCGAACCTGGGTAAAAACATCGTGTCCCTTGTCTCCTATTACCATCCGCCTAGACGCACAGTTCGGCACCCCCTACCCGAGATCCACCGGTTTTGACACCGACAGGGAGCATAGTGATAGCTTTAAGACTTGCTTCAATATAAATATTGCAACTCTGGAAAAAGTCTGAATTGTTCATCTTAGTCACCAGTCATAAGTTGAATGTTCCATCTATGTAGCCCTCAAGTACCTGGTTGTCTTTCCTGCAGCAACCTGGGACTTGTATTGCCTTATGCTCATAAAACTTCAACCAGTGTATCCCCAAGGGCCAGGTCATTATGCAATAATGAGCAGGGACTTCTACAGATCTAATTATATAGACTTGATGAGCAATGTGCAGCCCCCAAGGGCCGGCTCAGTAAGACAATAATGGGCAGGGACGTAGAAAATGATGGAAGGCCAGCTCATCTCCTTGAGATAACTAGGTCTGTTGACAGTGTGACGATTGAAAAAGCAACTTGCATTAACCCCCAAGTGCCATGGTGCATGCTTGTAGTGACATGGGACTTGCATACTTGATGTAATGTTGATTTGAATAATGTAGCCCCCAAGTGTCTGGTCATATTCCTACAGCGACTTGGGACTATTCCTTCAATTATAAAATAAATCATATTCATTGCCTGGATGATGTTGCTGAAAGTCTTGCACATCAATGTTGAACCATGCTCCTTACTATAAGCTGGTACTTTTGGATGAGAGAATAATAGCCATTTCTCTGAAGCAGCTTTGAAAGCCCCAATCATCCTATATTGGTTATGATAATCATAATGAAAATCCAGCCATTTTGGCTATTTAAGATTTGAATAATATAACCCGGTTTGGAAAACCGGTTCCTGCAACATAAACCAGGATATCCATGCAATTATGATGCATGCTATGATGATGCAATTATGATGCAATGTATTATAATGTATGTTTATGATGATAGCATATAAAAATGCCGGCTTTCAAGCCACGACCAAAAGAGACCAGCTCTTGTTTTATGTTTTGAAAAAAATCAAATTTTTTGCCTCAAAGAAGCTTGTCATGAAAGTCGTTCATCCCATAAATAAGCTGGCTCTCACGTGACATAAATCCGCCGTTTAAACCTTAACTAGTTCAGGGTCTTATTGAAAAGATTGGCAGTTAAGAGTACGAACGGGCAACATAGCGGAGAGACTACAACAAACAGGAGAGTTTATCCTAGCTCACTGTAAGCCGGCTCTCATGTGACATCAGTCGCCGTGTAAACCTTGACAAGTTCAGGGTCTTATTTAAAAGATTAACTGTCGAGAGTACGGTGGGTCACCTGGCGGAGTAGTAAGTTGCAAACAGGCAAGTTTAACTCAGTTATGGCATGAAAGCCGGTCAAGTGGGTATGAAAGCTATACTCATTGAGTAGGAAGGCCCCAAGCGACCTATGGCATGAAAGCCTATCAAGAGGGTTATAAAAGCTATACTCATTAAGCAGGAAGCCCCCAAGTGACCAATAATATGGCCTGAAAGCCGATCAAGACGGTTATAAAGCTAGGCTCATTGAGCAGGAAGCCCCCAAATGACCTATAATATGATAAGCAAATAAGGTAGGATACCCATGTTTCAACTGCACATCATGGTAGCAAGTTCCCTTTCGCAACCTTTAATTTTTCTAACTCAAACTTGCGAGAGATGGCTTCCTCTTGAGCCAGATGTTGAGCCGGATATTAAGATCTCAAAACTTTGTGAGAAACAGATTTCCCTTGAGCCGGATTTTGAACCAGAACCTTTTCTGATAACCCGAATTTTTTTCTTTTGAGTCGGAACTTTATGATTGCTCGACAATTTTTAAGCCGGAAATTTTTTGACGGCCCTAAAATTTTCACCAATGTGGCAGTAGCCTCCGGGACCAGGCTATTCTCCCTCCAATGACCCGGGGTTCTTGAATTTACTAAAACTGACAAAATTTGTTGAGTTGTGTCTGTTTAGCCCCTGTTGGGGATATAACTATTTGTGTAAGCCGCCCAGGAGGGGTCGGGTTACACAAAGAAGACTCATCAGAGGAAGCCCAAGACCAAGCATGGAGATGGCGATTCAATAAAGGGTTTAAAGCCCATAGGCGGCTTAAGGCCCGTTGTAGTAAACCGCCATGATGGCATGACTTGTAACATAAGGTAGATTTAACTAGTCACCAAGCCGGACACTGTTTATAAGCCGGCCGGGACTCTGTAAGCCACAGGGCGTCAACCCGTGTATATAAGGGGACGACCTGCTGGCGGCTTAGGGCGAGAAACAACTCATCGAGAGCCGGGCATACCATATCTTGCTCCCTGGTCATCGAAACATCAATACCAAACCCAACTAGACGTAGGCCTTACCTTCACCGTAAGGGGCCGAACTAGTATAAACCCTCTGGTGTCCTTTGTCCCGATTTAACCCCTTCAAGCTTCCTAGTTGCGATGGCTCCACAACTAAGTCCTTTCATGAGGACATCTGACGTGACTATTCCACGACAGTTGGCGCCCACAGTGGGGCCAGTGCACGGTGGATTTGAGTTCTTCAAGGGCAACTTCGAAGGGCTCAAGGGATACGTAGTGGGCCGGATGACCAAGAGTCGTCGCGGCAAGATCTACATCGACGACGAAGGCTGGGGTCCTAACGCCGGCTCAATTGAGTATGGATACCGGGTCCCCATCAGCGGAATCCACGTCTTCATCGGCCGGATCAGTAAGCTGGGCCCTGAGCCAGACAACTGCACCGACCTCGTCGAGACGCGGCTCAGTGTGCGAGGAAGACCCGGACTCAACCGGCCATGAGGCGTGCCTTCATGGGTTGCATCCACGGAGAGGAACTTTCTGAAGGATCTGAAGATAGGAGTGAGATGGCCGTCCTCTCAGATGGTGATTCGTCCGCCGGTTCAACAGATTCGTTGTACCAAGTGCAAGACGGCGTACTCGGGGGCTGTTCCGAAGGCATCAGTATTCCGGACCCCTTTGAGCCGCCAAGATGGGCCGGAGTCTTCATGGCTGGGACATAGCCCGGCTCAAACTCTACAGCTGCTGCAGCGGTGACATCCGGGTTAGGAGCAGCCGGGGCAGGTGGCCCCTTGCGCCCATCGGCTCAGGTGCTGATAGACCTCATGGACAAGCTCATGGCCCTGTTAACCGCCACGGTTATTCCTGCAGACAAAGATGAGCATGACACGGCGGTAACGCAGGTGTGTGAGGAGATAGCTCAGGCCAAGGAGGCCTTGGCATCTGAGGATACTAGACTAGCTACAGAGCGCGCGGCTCTCGACGCCCTGGCACAGCGCTTGCAGTCAGAAGCTTACCAGCTCACGATGAGCCTAAACACATCCAATGAGGTAATGAGGAGGAGACATCAGAAAACTCAGTCCCGTTTGCCTCCGAATTACGACCCTCGGGTTCTTTTTGCTACACCCGGAGCCGGCCCAAGTAACCCGCCAGAGGCCGATCAGCTTATGACAGCCGGAACAGGAGGGCCGACTCAGCCTCGGGAGACGGTACCACCTCACGTGAGCATGCCACCGCCGCGTTATGTGCCAATTCCCCCGGGTCACTTTTCCAACCCCATGGAGAACTTAATTGCAGCTTCAACACGTTTGGCGGCTCTTCCCATGGACGGTGATGACCCGGCGACAGTGGAGACCCGGAGGGTTAGAGAACTTCTTCAGACAGCCTTAGCTCAGCAGGAGACCTATTCTTACAGCCGGGACAGAATTCACTCAACTCCCCCGCCCTGGTAAGCACCTCCTCGTCAAAACCGGAGCCCGAGTTACAGCAGGCACATGGAGTCCGAAGCTTTGTCAAGCAATGCCCAACGCCATAACCAGCCCGGTGGCTATCACCCGGTGCAAGACCGAATACGTCAGGAGAACGAACGAGCGGCTCAGGCAGCGGCTTACCAGGACATCCCGGAGTATCCAACGACTTCTGTTGAGGCAGGAGTAGCCACTAGAAAGGGTGGTGTTCCTTGTCTGGTACAGGCTCTGCGCAATGTATGTCTGCCCAAGGACTTCAAGGGACCTCGAAAGATACCGAATTACACGGCCGACTTACAGCCCGGGGTAGGGATCGAGAGTTATGAGATGGCCATGGAGCTGTTGGAAGTCAGTGACGCAGCGATGGCTAAATACTTCACCATGATGTTAGATGGAACAGCCCGGTCTTGGTTGAAGGGCTTGCCACCCAATTCCATTGGCTCATGGGAAGAGTTAAAGGCCCGGTTCATCCAGAACTTCAAGGACACCTGTAAGCAATCTATGTCAATTGTGGACTTGACAAATTGTAAGCAGGGGGAGGGCGAATCCACCACCCATTGGGTATGCCGGGTCAAGGAGATAATTCATTCATCCGACAATATGGATGCCGGCTCTGCAGTCCTTATGTTGGAGAAGAATTGTAGCTTTGAGCCGCTGAGGCAGAAGCTGGGGCGCCTTAAACGTGACTGCAAGGATATGGGCACGCTGATGGCGGCTTTAGTTAAATATGCCGATTCTGATAGTACCAAGGATCCCACGTCTGATGATGAGAAGACAGGGAAGGGAAAAAGGGACGGCAATTGAAAGGGTCAGCAGCATAACCCGGGGAATCAAGGTGGCAATAAGCGTATTGTGTATGGTAACCTGGAATTTGTGGCCAACGCCAATGCGTAGGGTAACAATCAGAGACGTAAGGGTAAGCCGCCTCGATCCGGCGGGTCAGGCCCATCCCTTGAACAGCTACTCAATGAGCCCTGCCCGAGACAGGGCACTAGGGAACGGCCCGCCATGCACATATGGAAAGATTGCGCGATCATGAAGGCGTTTAAGAATTCCAACACCTATGATGTCCATAATGGGTCTGGTGGTGGTTCAGGAGCTGGCGGTTTCCATGGCCCGAGTGGCGGCTCAGGTTCCGGCTTTCAGGGACGTCAAGGAGGAGGCTATAATCAATGGCAGTTCGGTCAAGGAGAGCAGCAGCAGCAGCAGTCGGGTTATCAAAGCAACCCGAAGCAGTTGAATGGTGGGCAGTATCACGTATTTACCACTAGCTTATGCAAACGTGACCAGAAGGTTCATAAGAGGGCCGTCAATTCTGTTGAGCCGGCAATCCCTCATTATTTGAGGTGGTCAGAGCAGCCCATCATATGGAGCAGAGAAGATCATCCTCCGTGGGTTGATAACCCGGGTCAGTTGGCCTTGGTGGTGGCACCTCAGGTTGGTGGATATAAGTTCACTAAGGTGCTCATGGACAGGGGTAGTAGCATCAATATCCTCTATTATGAGACCTTTCGACGCATGGGATTAACTGATAAAAATCTGAGAACATCCAACACTGTTTTCCATGAAGTGGTCCCTGGTAAGTCGGCTTACCCAGTTGGCAAGATTGAGCTGGAGGTGGCCTTCGGAGATGAATATGACTCCAGAGCTGAGAAGTTGACGTTTGAGGTGGTCAAAATCAGGAGCCCGTATCACGCTCTGTTCGGGCGGCCGGCTTATGCTAAGTTTATGGCCCGGCCGTGTTATGTTTATTTGCAGCTCAAGATGCCGGGTCACAAGGGCACCATCACTGTACATGGCAGTCGGAAGGTAGCACTAGAGTGTGAAGAAGGCGACGCGGCTTACGCCGAGTCGGCCTGCGCAGCGGAAGAGCTCAAATTTTATCAAGATAATGTTGACCCGGCGGATATGACATCCCTGAAGAAGCCAACTACAGAGCACGACCCGGCGTTGAAGTTTAAGTCGGCTGCTGAGACAAAGCTCGTTGACTTTACCCCGGGTGACCCTTCTAAGCAGTTCAGCATCAGCAGCAATTTGGATCCCAAATAGGAAAGCACGCTCATTGAGTTCATCCGTGAGAACCGGGACATCTTTGCATGGAAACCTTCTGACATGCCGGGTGTACCGAGGGAACTCGCTGAGCACACTCTCAATATTGATCTGAAGTATAAGCCGGTCAGGCAGTTTCTTCGGCGTTTTAACGAAGAGAGACGGAAATCCATTGGAGAGGAAGTCGCCAGGCTCTTGGCGGCCGGGTTTATTATTGAAGTTTTTCACCCGGAGTGGTTGGCTAACCCGGTGCTTGTCCTCAAGAAGAATGGCACCTGGCGGATGTGTGTGGATTACACAGACTTAAACAAAGCTTGTCCGGCTGATCCTTTTGCCCTTCCCCGTATTGATCAAATCATTGATGCTACAGCGGGTTGTGAGCGTTTGAGCTTTTTGGATGCTTACTCTGGTTATCATCAGATCAAAATGGCAGTTAAGGACCAGGAGAAGACGGCTTTCATCACTCCGTTTGGAGCCTTCTGCTATGTATCTATGCCATTTGGACTCAAAAGTGCCCAGGCGACTTATCAGCGGTGTGTGCAGAACTATTTGCACGATCAAATTGGGCGTAATGTTCATGCTTACGTGGATGACATTGTGGTGAAGTCCAGAGAAAAGGAAACCTTGATATCTGACTTGAAGGAGACCTTTGATAATCTCCGAGTTTAAAAAATGATGCTTAACCCGACCAAGTGTGTATTTGGCGTACCTGCGGGAAAATTCTTGGGTTTTCTGGTGTCAAACAGAGGCATCGAAGCTAACACGGAGAAGATTAAGGCGATTACATCTCTGGCTAAGCCGACGTGCATTAATGATGTTCAGCGGCTAGTGGGTCGTGTTGCCGCTTTAAGCTGATTCATAAGCCGGTTAGGTGAGAAGGCCCTTCCATTGTATCAGATGATGAAGAAAACTGACACCTTTGTCTGGAGCGAGGCCGCTGATGCTGCTTTTGAAGACTTGAAGAGACAATTGTCTGAGCCGCCGGTTCTTGCAGCTCCAATTGATAAAGAGCCTTTGCTATTATATGTGGCTGCCAATTCACGAGCCTTTAGCATTGCCATCGTGGTGGAGCGTAAGGAAGCTGGCAAGGAGCATCCGGTCCAACGGCCGGTTTACTACATCAGTGAGGTGCTTATTGAATCTAAGCAAAGGTATCCACATTGGCAGAAGCTTGTTTACGGGGTGTTTATGGCCAACCGGAAGTTGAAGCAGTACTTTCAAAGCCACCCCATAACTGTGGTAAGTTCTGCCCCTTTGGGAGACATCATTCAGAACAGGGAGGCTACAGGACGAGTCGCCAAGTGGGCCATTGAGCTTGGGCCTCACGATTTAAAGTATATGCCACGTACTGCTATTAAGTCTCAGGCCTTGGTGGACTTCATCAATGATTGGACAGAGTTACAGGCCCCTGAGGAGAAGCCGGATCACACATATTGGACGATTCACTTTGATGGGTCCAGGCAGCTAGAAGGCTCGGGGACTGGAGTGGTGTTAACTTCCCCTCGAGGTGACAAATTTTGTTATGTACTCCGGCTTATGTTTCCATGTACTAACAATGCAGCTGAGTACGAGGCCTTACTCCATGGTCTCCGGATGGCTAAGGAGATGAACTTAAGCCGGGTAAGATGCTTGGGTGACTCAGATCTTGTGGCTCAACAAGTGTCAGGCAAGTGGGATTCCAAGGACCCCCTTATGGCAGCTTATCGTCGTGAAGTAGATGTTGTGGCTGGTCACTTCACGGGTTATCAAGTGGAGCACATCGATCGAAGGAAGAATGAGGCGGCTGATGATTTAAGCCGGTTGGGATCCCAACGTAAGCCGGTGCCGCCCAACACCTTTCTCGATGTTTTGCATAATCCTTCTGTCAAGGTGCATACCGAGGAAGAGCTAGCAGTGCCAGACCCGGAGGCTCAGCTGGTGGCGGCTCTTCACGTTATCCCAGATTGGACAGTTCCCTACTTGGCTTATATGACCCGGGGTGAGTTGCCTGAGGATGAGACCTTGGCGAGACAAATCATGAGGCGCTCCAAATCTATGACAATTGTTAACGGTGAGTTACATCACCTAAGTGTCACGGGGGCGTTTCAACGATGTGTGTCCCCTACAGAAGGCCAAGAAATACTTCGTGAGATCCATGAAGGGGATTGTGGCCATCATGCTGGATCAAAATCTCTTGTAGCCAAAGCCTTTCGTCATGGTTTCTATTGGCAGACGGCTCATGCTGATGCGGAGGATCTGGTCAGCAAATGTGATGGTTGTCAGAAGTTCTCACGACGAGCTCATGTACCGGCTCAAGAATTGAGGATGATTCCAATCACTTGGTCGTTTGCAGTCTGGGGGCTTGACATGGTTGGACCTTTCAAAAGGTCTAAAGATAAAAAGACACATCTACTGGTGGCAATGGACAAGTTTACCAAGTGGGTTGAGGCAGAGCCAGTCAGTAAGTGTGATGCAGCCACGGCGGTTCAATTCATGAAAAAGGTGATCTTTCGTTTTGGTTTCCCACATAGTATCATAACTGATAATGGCACTAATCTCTCCAAGGGTGCCATGGAAGAGTTATATCAAAGAGAACATATCCGGCTTGATGTTTCGGCTGTTGCTCATCCTCAATCCAATGGTCAAGCAGAAAGAGCTCATCAAGAGATCCTGAAAGGTATCAAGCCCTGGCTCTTAGTCCCCTTACAGCGGACTCCGGGTTGTTGGGTGGAGGAGTTACCTTCCGTGTTATGGAGCATCAACACTACACCTAACAGATCTACAGGCTACACGCCTTTCTTTTTGGTGTATGGTGCGGAGGCAGTCCTGCCAAGTGACATCCGGCATGACTCACCCCGCGTGGCGGCTTACGTTGAGGCTAACAATGAAGAAGCTCGTCAGAATGCACTTGACTTGCTGGATGAGGAGCGAGACTTGGCAATAGCCCGCTCGGCTATTTATCAACAAGACCTGCGTCGCTATCATAGCTGCCGGGTTAGGAGCAGAACCTTTCAGTAAGGCGACTTGGTGCTCCAGCTCATCCAGGATCAGTCTAATATGCACAAGCTATCCCTGCCTTGGGAAGGGCCCTTTGTGGTCAGCAAGAATCTGCACAACGGGTTATATTACCTCATCGATATTCGAGAGCACAAGGACTCACTTAAGTCGGAAGAGGAGACCCGCCGGCCGTGGAATATAGCTCATCTCCGGCCTTATTATACTTAAGCCACCAGCTTTCAAGATGTATATATTTTTTGACGATGTATATATTATATAAAGAAATAAAGCAGGACCTCCATCCTTTTTTCCCTCAAAATTCTATGTGTCTTCTTCATCAGGTAATGGAGACAACCAACAGGGAGCGGATCACATCTGAATCCGGCTTTTCCTTTGGACTGACTTATGATCATATCTGAATCTAGTCATGGTCAGTTGGGGGCTTCCTATTCAAACATAGGTCGTATTCAAACCAAAGAGAACATAGCTGTCGATACCCACTTGATCGGCAGACTGCCAAACCTACTTGGGGGCTTCTTGATCATATTTGAATCATAGCTTAACCCCTTTGGGTCTGACGTGGATCGTATTCGAATCAGTGTCATTAAACAACTCTTATGTTCACTTGGGGGCTTCCTGTTCAAACATAGGTCGTATTCGAACCAAAGAGAACATAGCTGTCGATACCCACTTGATCGGCATCGCCAAGGCCACTTGGGGCTATATGATCATATCCGAATCTTAGCTTAACCCCTTTGGGAGGGTTCTGTGATCGTATTCGAATCAGGAGCCTGTGAACATTGCTTATAAATATAATTACTTTAACTATCATTGAAGCCTTCTTGAGGAGATGGTTCTGGAATCTTCCGGGTTAATATTGATTACCCCAGGTTCTAAAAATGCCAGGTAAAGCATCAAATGAGCCGGGAAGAATATCAAAAGGGTCACAGGTATGCTATTATGATTATATTTTAAATAATCATGAGCCGGCCGATATATGATGTCTTTTGGTCATATTTCGGGTTATCAATGCTCTATAACCCCCTGGTGCGGTAAACCGCCCAGAAATTTTTTGCTTGTTTTATGTGCAGGATAAGGTAAAGCAAGTTAAACATCAAGGAAATACATGGTTAACATAAGCCAAAGAAATATAGTGATGGTGGCTTACAAAAGTAATAAGCACCATAAACATGCGCAAGGGCATGATCAACATTAAGAAGTTTTTCTATCCTATACAAGACTCCCCGAGTCTGAATAAATGAAGCATTGTTTTGGCAAAGTTATAAGACGCCTGGCGGCCCATTCTTTCGGCGGGCTTGATGGCTCCGGGTTATCCTTCTCCGCATCTCCGTCTGTTGCTTTGTCCTGGAAGGTGGACGAGGCCCAGTCAATGTCGCTCAAGGCTTCAAATTCAGCCTCATCATCTATTAAACCGGCCGGGTCCACTTCAGGGGCAAAGGTATGCTTACGCGTTGGAGGGATCAGGCTGACTTGGTCGTATGGGACGTTTGGGATTCTCCGGTTCTCGCTATCATAGCCCGGTGAATATTTAGCAAGATCAGTATCATTCCCAATGAGAGTCGCCAAGGGACGTATGATTTTGACATAGGCATTGAAGTCTTGGTCGTCAAATGCAGTGACGTCCTCCTTCAAGCTTGGATATCCAAGCGAGAGATCAGCCAAGTCAAGTACTGGCACCCATGCCCTTGCCCAGCTTAATGCGGCCATAGCTCCGGCTCTCGCAGATGCCCGCCTTAAATCCTAAATTCGTTGAGGTAGCACTGAGAGATGCCTCAACACATATTGAAGGAGGCGAGGAGTGGTATTTGATAAGGCCACAACGGCCAAAGCACGTTGTGACCCGGAGTACAGCTGCTCCACTAAGGTGTAAACCGCCTTAAGCTTAATCAACATATTTTGCTTCAGGTTGGTACTCCTGGGGCCTGTATGTTCACAGGCATAACAATAAGCCAGAGATAACTATTAAAATAATCCTTGGAAGATTACAATATTTAAGGTTTTTCAGAGTGACTTACCGAAGATGGCTGAGACCATTTGGGATATCTGCCGTTTTAAGTCAGACAGTTCGGTTGTGGCCTCTGTAAGAGATGCTTCTGCCGCCTCGGCCCGGGTCACCAGTGAATCCCTTTCATCAGCCCAAATCTTCTTTTCTGACTCAAAGTTTTTCCTCAGCTTCTCTTGTTCAGAGACACTGAATTCAAACTTGGAGTTGGCTTTCTGAATTTCAAGCTCTTGGGTCTTTAGCTGGCTCTTCAGATCAGCAATCTCCGACTCAAATTGACTTATGGTGGCCTGTATTGACATCAGATTATGGTAAGAATCATGGTAAGGTAACATTCAAGTCCCAAACACTTTACAAGTAAAGGTACTTGGCACTTGGGGGCTATTGTATGCTTAAAGAATTTTTTTAAACCTATCCTACTGAGTCATACATATTAAGTCTCAAGCACTTTACAAGTAAAGATACTTGACACTTGGGGGCTAATGTGTAACACAAATTTAAAGTCCCATGCTCCTACCGGGTTAAATATATTCACTATAAACCGGATAACTTAACATTGAGTAGATTTCTAAGTCTACGACATATTCATTCATAAGCAATAGACTTGGGGGTTGGTACAGTAAGTAAGGTTTAGAAAAAGGCATAAGTTATACCTCAGATTTGTGTTGTATTTGCTTCACCATGTCAATTTTTCTAGGTCACGACTATTGTGCACTTGGTTCAGATAGCCTGAGACTATATCACCAATGCTTAGGTGAGTATAATCAGTAATGTCCTGTTTGGCTTTCCGACGTTGGGCAAACTCCTCCTTGGCAGTGCATTGGGCAAGAACAGTAGGCCGGCCCGGTTCAACATATTAGCTTTTCACAATTTCAACTTCCGGGTCAGTCGTCTTGACCGGGCTAGGAATTTCCGAGTTATCAGAGTTGTGGATAACGTCTTCTGCAGGCGGGTCAGAGGTTGGCACCGGAATATCAGAAGCCAGTTTAGGCGGTGGCTGATGAGTGGAGCTATCAGGAACGGATGAGTCAAGCGCCGGCTTAGTGACCACCGGGTCTCGGGACGGCTTATTCTTCTTTGCCCTCTTGCTGGGCTTCACTTGCAGGCTGTCAATACAAAGTGGAAGGATGAGTATCAAAGTATAAGTATGGAAAAACTTAAAGTAAGAAAGGTTACATTACCCGGGAGCTGTTTTAAAAGCCGGTATGTTTGATTGCATCGACTCGTCAGAAGAAGGAGAGGTATCCTGGTAATTGGAGTCAGATGAATTGAGAGGTTGGCGAATCAAACCCGCCAAAGGTAAAGCAGAACGTGAATCGGAGGTAACCTCGGTCCGACGCTTCCTGGTTGCATCGGGTAAGCCGGAGGAGAGTTCTGCATCTTGGTTGGCCTGGGTCTGCCGCCGGTTTTCAAGCTGTTGTTGCTTCAAAAGAAATTGAGGATCTTGGTAAGCTAGAGGATGTGAAAATCTTACTTTCCGGGTCACCCTTCGGATTTTTTGCGTTGGCAAAGGCTCTGAGTCGGAGGAGATTACAGTTACCTCTTCGTCAATTGCTTGACTGTTCCTGGTATCCTCCTGAAAGGATAAAATGTTAGTAAAATAACGACAAAGGAGTTAAAGACAATCAAAATATTACCTCTTCCTCATCTAAAGAAGAGTCATCCAATTTAAACATATCGGAGGCGCTGGGCTTCTTCTTCTTAGAGGTGCCCGTCCTGGTGGCTTTTCTTTCGGTTTTCTTGGCTGCCCTGGCCTGTTTGGCAGCCTCATGGTCATACTTGGCCTTCCAGAAATTGTCACCGGCCTATGGAAAAAGATTAGGAATCATAAGTACAAGAAGGTATAACATATTAAAAGAGTGCTTATGAAGGTTGATAACCTACCGCAGGGGCCGGGTTCTTCTTGCAGATGGGAAGTAAGCCGAAGGCATTACTAGTTACAGTGCCCTCCTTCAACAGTGACTGAACTGTAGCATCTACCATATCATCTGGTAAGTCATCAGGACTATGGCGCATTGAGTCATCCTTCTAGCCTGTGTAAGTACACATTAAGCCGGAGCGGCGGCTTAATGGTAGTATCCGCCAGGTGACCCAGACCCTGACCAAATCAATGCCATTTAACCCGTTGCCTAAAAGAGTTTTAATCTTCTTAATGGTGGGGTTGAGAGGCAGGCGCTCAACAGCGGACAACTTATCTGCTAACTGATGATTGGACTCAAGACGCAGGGCACGAAAGCCGGGAAGAGGCTTCTCATTAGCCGGGGAAGTGTCTTGACAGTAGAACCACGTCTGGTTCCAGTCTTTGGGGTGACTCGGCAGCTCAGCGTAAGGAAAAAGGCAATCTCTCCGCCGTTGGATTGAGATGCCGCCAAGCTCAAGACTAGGCCCGTTGGCACGTTCATTTTGTCGGTTCAAATAAAAAAGTTCTCTGAACAAAAGTAGACTTGGCTCTTCTCCTAGGTACACCTCGCAGAAGACTTGAAAATTGCAAAGATTTGACACGGAATTGGGTCCAATGTCTTGAGGTCTAAGGTCAAAGAAATTCAGAACTTCCCTGAAGAATTTTGAGCCGGGAGGGGCAAATCCCCGGTTCATGTGATCCGTGAACACGATTACCTCCCCATCTTTGGGTTGAGGTATCTCCTCAGACGGGTTAGGGGCACGATAAGACATGACCTCCTTCTTTGGCAGATGGCCAGACTTCACGAACTTGGCAAGTTTGCTTTTGGTCACTGTGGATGGAACCCAATTGCAAGTCGCAGGGGCTTTGGCCGCCTTAGGAGCCATGACAACAGTTGCCCTACGATAAAATAAGAAAGTTCCGGTTCAACTTTAACCCGGGGGAAATATTTAAATTGCTTAAAGTGGCGGTTTAATAAAGGGGCCTAATGATATAAGGGTGATTGTGCAACAATATTTAAGCCGCTACAAGTGTCAAGAGCAATTCAAGAATTCTTAAGATCATGAGAAGAAGGCAAGGTTTACAGTTCAGTATCACTTATTTAAACCGGACACCTGGACAGTGGTGTTTAAAGGGCATTTTTCAGAAGAAGCCTTCCGGGTGATAGAAACAAGTTTCACAGACGACAGCTATTATTCTGGATCAAATTATTGCTCTGAAAGGAAAATTTTCTAGACCTAAAAACGGGGCAGAGAAGTTCATGCACTCGAAGAGGGTTTCTAAACAAGGGAAATGAGATCTGTTTCTATGCAAGATCAACACAAACACTTACCGCAGCAGTTCTATATAGTTTCTACAATCTAAACGGGGCATTGGAGGTGCAAACTAGCGAGGGTTTGCGTCGGGCGGTGATGAACACCGATGAACTCAACAGGGTTCCAATGCAGATCTACAGAAAGGGAGAGAGAGGAACTCACAGATGTGGACGAGCTGTGGAGGTTCACCGTCGATTTCCGGTCAGTGTCAGGTTGATGCAGCGGCCTGGGTCGATGAAGACGAGGGGGTCGACGGCGGCGGCGGCGGAGCTCGAGTGGCAGAGAGGAGAGGAAGAAGACGACTGGAAGGAGGAAAAATGGAAGACCTAAGTCGTGGCTGTTTATAGGGAGAGGATAACTGAGACGGTGTGGGAAACGAGGAGATAAGAATTACTATCCAGCGGCCCCGACGCCTCGATTTTCGGAACAATCAATAAAAGAAGAGATCCGTTGAAGGATACGATGGAATAGAAAATGAATTAAAGGAAGGATGACGTCACGCCGGGTTAAGACGGATCCAGAAGATGACGTCATGGCGGGTTAACGAAAACCCTCTGTATAGTCAGAAGACTGAAGATTTAATTCTTTAAAAATATTTTTAAGATTGACATGAACAGGTTCAAATCAATCTAGGGCCTAATGTTGGGGATATAACTATTTGTGTAAGCTACCCAAGAGGGGCCGGGTTACACAAAGAAGACTCATTAGAGGAAGCCAAGACCAAGCATGGAGATGGCGATTCAATAAAGGGCTTAAAGCCCACAGCGGCTTAAGGCCCGTTGTAGTAAACCGCCATGATGGTGGCATGACTTGTAACATAAGGTAGATTTAACTAGTCACCGAGCCGGACACTGTTTATAAGCCGGCCGGGACTCTGTAAGCCACAGGGCGTCAACCCGTGTATATAAGGGGACGACCTGCTGGCGGCTTAGGGCAAGAAACAACTCATCAAGAGCCGGGCATAGCGTATCTTGCTCCCTGGTCATCAAAACATCAATACCAAACCCAACTAGACGTAGGCCTTACCTTCACCGTAAGGGGCCGAACTAGTATAAACCCTCTGGTGTCCTTTGTCCCGATTTAACCCCTTCAAGCTTCCTAGTTGCGATGGCTCCACAACTAAGTCCTTTCACGAGGACATCTGACGTGACTATTCCACGACAGCCCCCGAGTCTTAAGATGACCCGAGGAGTTTTCTTGAGATTCTCCATACTTGACTGTGGTATAACCCGACATATACACTAGTAGAAAAAGGGTCAAACGTGAAGCACAATAGTGCCGGTTTGAATTTCAGCCGGCACTACGGCGATCAATAGCACCGGTTCATGGCGAACCTTTAGTACCGGTTCATGCCACGAACCGGTACTAACGGGGCTGTGTCAGCCTGCGGTCAGGCTATGGCCCCACCATCACCATTTAGTGCCGGTTCGTACCACGAACCGGTACTAATGAGATTATGGCAAGCTGTTTTTAGTCCCACCTCGCTCCCCTAACAAGCCTTTTACCACCTTAAATATGTTATTTCTCAAACTATCACAAGCACTTGGTCTTCATTGAACTCTATGTGTAGAATTTGTGGCCGCAATATGAGTCTTCATCGGTTTATAAATCGTTGATGACTCATATTGACAATTCAGATTGTACACACAAAGATTATTGATGATCAAAGTATTTTTGATGTTATAAGATCATATTGACAGTTTAGACTGTAAAGAAATATAAGATCATGATGTAAATGCTCTTACATTTTTTGCGTTCAGTATGCACCATTCAAAGCGACGCCATCAACTTTCAACCATTTCTGCTTCATTTGCTATTTTTCATGCATTCAATGATTTGTTTTGAGAACTAAATGACCTGGAAATTGAAAAGCACTACAAATGAACTCTGAAAAAGTTGGAACTTGGCATGGTATCATCATTTCACCCACATAGATTGTTCAAAAAAGTAGAGAGGGTTACAGCAAAAACTGGATGCACTTCGTTTACAAAAACTGGACAATCTCTTCGAAGTATTCAGGTTTCTGACGAAATAACTCATCTGTTACAAAGGCATTTCATTTTTTAAAACTTATTACAACTCCAAACTTTTTGTGCATTCAGTATGCATCATTCAAAGCGACGCCATCACTTTCAACCATTTCTGCCTTCATTTGATATTTTTCATGCATTTAATGATTTGTTTTGAGCTAAATGACACTAATAAAATTTTGTGCAGGCAGTGCACCACCTTTAGTACCGGGCGGTGGCTCCAACCGGTACTAAAGGGTGACCAGTACTACAGTTTCTTAGTAGCTGTTTTTAATCCCACCTCGCCAAGAGAGAGGGACTAGGAGCGGTTTATAAGCCCTGAGTGCAGAGACGATGAAGAAGAGGCTCAATGCTCACGTTGCTTAGCTTCAAGCCTTTAGGAATATGGTAGATTGCACGGAGCTACGCGCAGTGCAGTTTACACTATTCCGAAAGGCTTGAAGCAAATTAATGAGCATTGCACCTCTTTTTATTTTTAATAACTTATTACAACTCCGGACTTCTTCTGTAATGGCAAAAACTAATTGCATGTCGACACTTCTTTTTTTTAAGTTATAACTCCAGACTTTGACCATCAAGTTTTGCAGAAGAAGAAGAAGAAGAAGAAGAAGAAGAAGAAGAAGAAGAAGAAGAAGAAGGAGGAGGAGGAGAAGGAGGGAGGAGGAGGAGGAGGAGGAGGAGGAGGAGGAGGAGGAGGAGGAGGAGGAGGAGGAGGAGGAGGAGGAGGAGGAGAAGAAGGAGAAGAAGAAGGAGAAGAAGAAGAAGAAGAAGAAGAAGAAGAAGAAGAAGAAGAAGAAGAAGAAGAAGAAGAAGAAGAAGAAGACGAAGAAGAAGAAGAAGAAGAAGAAGAAGAAGAAGAAGAAGAAGAAGAAGAAGAAGAAGAAGAAGAAGAAGAAGAAGAGATGATGAAGAAGAAGAAGAAGACGAAGAAGGGGAAGAAGAAGAAGAAGAGGAAGAAGAAGGGGAAGAAGAAGAAGAAGAAGAAGAAGAAGAAGAAGAAGAAGAAGAAGAAGAAGAAGAAGAAGAAGAAGAAGAAGAAGAAGAAGAAGAAGAAGAAGAAGAAGAAGAAGAAGAAGATGATGAAGAAGGAGGAGAAGGAGGAGGAGGAGGAGGAGGAGGAGGAGGAGAAGAAGAAGAAGAAGAAGAAGAAGAAGAAGAAGAAGAAGAAGAAGAAGAAGAAGAAGAAGAAGAAGAAGAAGAAGAAGAAGAAGAAGAAGAAGAAGAAGAAGAAGAAGAAGAAGAGAGAAGAAGAAGAAGAAGAGAAGAAGAAGAAGAAGAAGAAGAAGAAGAAGAAGAAGAAGAAGAAGAAGAAGAAGAAGAAGAAGAAGAAGAAGAAGAAGAAGAAGAAGAAGAAGGAGGAGGAGGAGAAGAAGGAGAAGGAGGAGAAGAAGGAGAAGAAGGAGAAGAAGGAGAAG
This sequence comes from Triticum timopheevii, assembly GCA_963921465.1. Classification (NCBI taxonomy): domain Eukaryota; kingdom Viridiplantae; phylum Streptophyta; class Magnoliopsida; order Poales; family Poaceae; genus Triticum; species Triticum timopheevii. The sequence continues at coordinate 449,840,400 of OY997262.1, forward strand.
AGGAAAGAAGAAGAGAGAAGAGGCAGAAGAAGAAGAAGAAGAAGAAGAAGAAGAAGAAGAAGAAGAAGGAGAAGAAGAAGAAGAAGAAGAAGAAGAAGAAGAAGAAGAAGAAGAAGAAGAAGAAGAAGAAGAAGAAGAAGAAGAAGAAGAAGAAGAAGAAGAAGAAGAGAGTATGTGAGAGAGCG